>CP087222.1:600000-882500 GCA_020912385.1 Neofusicoccum parvum | reverse complement strand
ACCCTTCCTTCTCATATACCCACCGGACGTGGTTTCACTCAAAATTCTCAGAATAATGTTCGTGCGCCGGAAACATTTTTTCAAAAAAACATTTTTGTATGGGAAGTGGACACAAACCCTCTCCGCGCCATACAAGCACGCTTCCCTCGAAGGGGGCCGCAGCCGGGACTTGGTCAAAATCTTGCGGCCGCACCCACCGAGTTTCGGGCACCCCACCGAGTTTCGGGCACCCCCCCACCGGATGGTCTCCGGGTAGGCTGCGAGTGTCGACTCGTTCCTGGGGGAGCCGCGCCATTCTGGAGGGCCGGCCCCCCCAAAGATTTTTGGCACCCCCCGGGCGGTCTCCGGTTAGGTTGCGGGTGTTTCCCATCCTGAAAGAGACCACACGCCCGCTGCCACGCCCCTGCCACGCCCCTGCCACGCCCCTGCCACGCCCCTGCCACATGCCCGAGAGAACCAAGCTCTAAGTTAAGAATCTAACTTGTTCTTCTTAAGTCGTAATAGAATCAGCCCAAATTCTCCAGCTTCTCAAACAGATCAAAATATACTGCTGACACGCCAGAGCCCCCAGGGAGGACACGGGTGTTTACCCAGATGTAGCATCCCCACACTGAGAAATAGACGGCGCCTACATTGCAACCTGGAGAGACCAAAGCGCGATCTTTAAAAGCAATAAAAGTCCCCTAGCTGAAGGGACAAGAAGGTGGGGGAAGACAGGGAGGCCAGAAGGGGAGGGGTTCATGCAGCAAGCTTGGTTCGCTTAGATCACAGAAACAGCCTGGAGGGTGGTCGATGAAAGAAAAGGGTCTGGTGTCACGACTCAAGAAGAACAAGTCAGATTCTCGAAATTGACTGAAGTTTCTAAGCTAGAGAAAAGAAAGAGAAAAGAAAGAGAATGGAGAAGGAAGAGGGGAACTTATATATCCAGCCTAGGTGCTAGTTAGAAGTCGAATAGCCGGTCTCAGGCTTCCCTTTCCCGCACGTTCCCGCTAAGTGTTTGCTCTCAGCAAACCCCGTGTCTTAGACATCTTGTCTCAGATAAGTGCTTTAGCCCAATTAGGCTTAGTCTTCTGGAGAATGAGATGTTGACGGTCTGAATCGTCACACTTAACGTACATAGCGCAATAAACCTTTCAGCGATCATCCTGAGGTTGAGCCCTGACAGGAAGAAAAGTAAGGGCCCGGCAATTTAACTTTTAACTAGCACCTAGCGTGTATATATAAACTCTCCTTCCTCCCCTATTCCTTTTTCTTTTTCTTCTTTTTCTTTAGCTTAGAAACTTCAGTTAATTTTAAGAATCTAACTTGTTCTTCTTAAGCCGTAACACAGCTACTTTACGGGATAAATACTAGCTGATGGATTATTATACTAAAAAAACTACGCGGCGGTGTACTTATAAGAAAAGAGGAACGTATTATCTCTCCTTGATTTTTACCCTTCTATTATTGTTTATTCACGGTGCTATGGTAGAGTTGGGTCCATGAAGAAGGGAGTCTTAGGGGTCTAAGCACTGGCAATCAGCAATACCACCTCCTCTTCTCGTACGGCTGAGAAGTGTCGGACACCTCCAAGCAATCTCTTCGGTCGAGCACTGCATTACGACAGACCAGAGTCGTTCCATAGTGTAGCCGAAACGGGGTGCGTTCAGCGAATCTTTCCGGCCTTGCAGATATGGTTCCCTATGTGCCCAGCTCCCCGGATCCGTCATTGCTGTCCGTAGATCTTCGTAGAGCTTGCGGCCCACGGCGCGTATACGCTTGGCCGATACGATGAACTGGCCCTTGTATGAGAGCAGCATGTGCCTGCAGGTTTCTCCGCCCGCGCGTTTACAAACGTCATTCAGAAGCGCTTGCTCCTCGTCCCAGCCCCAGCGATCACCGCAGTTCTCAGTGTTGCAGGACTTGCCGCTGAAACCGAGGCTCAGCATGCCAGTGTTCGGCGAATAGTAGTCCTGGATCCGGTTGAAGAACTCGTGAGGATTGTGGACGTCGGCTTGGACAAAAAGAGTCTGTCTTGCGAGAGTGTCCCAGTTCAGCAGGATGTGCTCGAGGTATGTCTCGCCTTCGCGGCCATAGTTCGGCAATTTGACGATCTTGAACGCATCTGTGATGTTTCCAAGCTCGGTAATGTCCGATGGCTCCATATCCTCATCTTTGGTGTAGAGGAACAGCCTGGGCGAATATTCAGCGATAGCCGGAATAGCCATAAGTCCTTCCATGATGGAATGAATTGACTCGACCGGTTCTTTGTACATGCTGATAACGACGTCGAAGCCATGCACCGGCGAGTACGTGAGATCGAGCTGAGGGATGGGCTCTGGAATGCCTGAGCCCGAGAGCCCGGAAAAGTTGCAGGCCAAGAATCCAATCCAGGTCAGAATTATAACGGCGTAGGCAGCGATCGAGAGGACTGATGGGGTGCCAAATTTACTTGTCCATCTTTCAAAATCAAAGCGGCTGGTAAGCTCCTCCTCTTCGAGCAGGCCTTGCGTAGGATTGCTGGTACCGTCATCGAGGGGGACCGAGTCAAGCAACACAGGTGTGGGACGAAGACGCTCGAGATCGAACAAGGGGCCCTGAAACATGACACGGCCTCCGTCTCCGCTGTGTTGTGGTCCGCTGATGATGCACACGACGGCTAGGCAAAAAGCACCTGCCTGTAGCACCGTGGCGTAGGACCGCATAGCCAGGTAGGACGAGGCGAAGCCAACAATTGCCGTGAAACCAAAGGAGGCCGAAACCTGAGCTATCAAGACACGCTCCCTGCTGGCTTCCGCGGAAAAGTGGTCTCTGGTGCTGGTTGGCACGATGAACGAGTGGCCCAGAAGAATCGCCGCGACGGTGGATGCGACATGGAGGCCAATAAGCATGGGGTCGACGTCGAGAATGTGTTCCGCGGCTTGCAAGGTGTCTTCTTTCTTGATGCACCACACGAGCGTGATGAGGAATGAAGCCATGACGGTCCTGATGAGGGACGGTGAGCGGCGACGATCGGCGCAAAGATCCACGAGAGGGGCGGGGAAAGTCTGGCTGAAGCCCATTGCGAGGCCACTGGACAGCATCGCCAGCAACGTGCAGATAAGGCCGCCCGGTGCCAATCGGTATTCGTCGTAGAGAATGGTGGCACAGCAGACGGCTTGGAAGCCGACCCCGAGGACTTTGAACCAGATCAGTGGATGCCGGAACGAAAGCAAGCTCCAAAGGTCACAGAAGAGATAGGCGAAGGCCTGCGGCAATGGTCAGCTTGGCTGAAGAAGCGGGGTGGCTCTGGCTCCTACAGGCATAAGGGCCAGGGTGGATAGGTTTGTCCAGTGGAGGATGGCCTGCATGGACAGCGGCAGGGATGCGGCGACGCAGACAGCTGTCGAGAGCCCGTGATGCCATCTTTCATCGGCGTTCTGATGACCGGTGTGCTCAACAGTCGCATGGAGCCATGTCGGAGTCTCGCGGCGGAGTCTGATGGCAGAGGCAAATCTCTGGCTCACCAGGAAGGCCGAAACGACGAAAAGGTGAATCAAGAGGAGGTGGAGCGCTAGGTCCCGTCAGCTCGACGATAACCCACTGTTTGACGGGCCTTACGGAAATCTGGAGGAGACAGTCAGTCGTGTGGCCACCATGGCTGCCCGGAGAAGACATACGGTAGTTCAGTTCTACCAGGAGATACCTGCTGGAGAGAACCGACGCCGATGCGGCGAGGGTCCAGAGACCGGCAGCCATGAGACCGTACGATGGGTGGGTGAAGTCGGCGCTGCCCCGACGGTACATTCCATCCCGCGACAGGAAAGAGACGAGGTGGTTGAGGAGCAGGGCCATGGTGGAGGAGCCGCGAGCCGAGGGGGTTTCGCGGCGGTTGCGGTTGCGGGAGGCGAGGTGGAAAGAGAAAGCCGCCAGCTCGCCCACGCATCAAGGGGTGTGACGCCCGTTGCCTGGAGCTCCGCAATTCACAGATGCTCGGCGCACTGGGTGGGTGTTGGTCATCTCAGCAGCAGGGCTGAGCAGGCGGCCAGTGCCAGCAGGCAGGTGCCGATCGGGACTCTGAGCACCAGGGCTGCAGATCCACGAGGCACCTGCTGCGAGCAAGCCGCCGCCGCGGGCTCATCTCGTAGTCCTGCGCGTCGCGCACACGGCGGTGCTGATGCCGAAACGGACTGCGGAGGCACAGGGCTGTACTCGACCGCGCCGGGGCGGACTGCGGTAAGCGCCACGGGCGGCCGTGCGGCGCAGGCGGATTCGACAGCTGGGCGGCCTCGATGCCGCCGTCGTGCCCCCTTGGCCGGGCCCGGCGTGCGCGCGTGAAGAAACGGCCGGGCCAGCGACGGCTGCGCGCGCGGGATGCCGGTCGGCGAGGACGGGAGCAGACACGGCGTCGGCGGGCGCGTGCTGCGGGAGCGGGAGCACGCCGCCACCGCTCACGCCTGGGGCACGGCCGAGGCGCCTCACGACGGCCGTGCTCTGGCGCCCACAGCCCCGAAAATGCCCGCCCGTTGGTGCAGTGCGTGGTGGTGTCGCTGTGCGGATCGCGGCCGTGGGGGCTGGCTCGAAGGCCGCGGGACGACAAGCTTTGGGCGCGGGCGCGGGCGTAGACAAGCACGCCCAGGGGCGGCGAGGCAGTGCTGCGTGTGGTGGAACAAGGCGCCCAGCGTCGATCGGCGCGAGGGCTGTGGTGTTGCGGAGGGTCGATCCGCGCCGGGGCGACGCAACCGGGCCAGTGCCGGGCGCCAGTATTGCGATGGGCGCGCTCCCCTGTTCTGCCTCGCTCCTGGCTGCGCCTTCTCCGAGCCATCTCCACCCACGCAAACGCTCTGCATCGGGATCAGATCACCACACGTCAAGCCCGCGGCCACGTCCTTGCCGACCCACGGGGCCGTTGCCTGCGATCCTCGCTCACGCAGCCCCAGAGCCCTCCTCCGCGGGCATTCGCCTGCCTGCTGGCCGGTCAGATTCGCGTAGGACCAGTGCCACCAACGCAGCGCCAGCCGTGGCCGTGCCGTTCGCCTGCAGCCTCCAGCACGCTCCACCCGGAACTGCCGTGCGGGAACGATCGAGGCGTTTCACCGTGGGATCCAACGTTGGAGCGTCTCGTGGCGCACGGCCGCAGCCAGGCAGTGCAAGATCCTTCGGCGCCTCGCCATGGTTGCTGGTCCAAGATCCGCCCCAGTCTCCTCGAGTCGAGCAGGTTACCGGGCCGCACTTTCGAGGGCGAACGGCTTGAAAGAGGAGGGATAGGCCGCCCCGGGCAACGCGACAGAAGTCTGCATGTGGCTGGATGCTGCCCGGCGATGCCACAGCCGTCTGGCGCGACTCAAGAGTGTGGTTTCCGGCTGGGACACTGCTCCGCATGCTTCGCTCGGCAGAGACCACTGTGGGCTCACAGGCCTCTGAGACGTAACGGACAGCCTCGCTACGCATACAACAACCCTTTGACGGACCGGCCACAGCCACCAGCCTTGAGGCAGGAACACAACGCCTTCGGCCTTCGCCGCAAGTCATGTCCCATCTCACCTCGACAGGTCGGATGCAGACTCTTCGTCGGTCATTGCTACGTTGACCAATCCGGCTGGACGTCCAACCCTCCTCAGACACGTGTCGTCTGATTCGTCCAAGAGCCTATATGCAGATGCATCGCAAGGGCCAACCAACACGAGCTATCAAACAATTGCCGCACAGCGAGACCCACAGCCTCGATCCCTCGCGCCCACCCATCGTCGCCTGCCAAGAGCCTCTGATCCAGCAGCCTCGTCCACTGACTATGCAGCCGCCCGCGAGTCCGTGATGCTGTGTGTGGGCGGGCAAGAGCTTTCCACCACGCGCAACGCTCTGACTAAGGAAAGCTCGTGCTTCAGAACGGCGGCAAGAAGCACACCTGCGCCAAGGCCTACAACGGTCTGGCACCGTTGCATCAGGTGGAGAATGCCGACGCGGAATGGGCTGCCGTTCAGTGTTTTCGGCGGGTGGAGAAGATCGAGAGAAAGCCGGAAACCGACAGGGTCTACGTGTGCCCCCGCGGTATTCCTGTGCATCGTCCCCCACGACACGCTTGTAATCTCAAGGACTGCCATGTTCGACAGTTCACTCTGCACAGCAGAGCACTGACTGCACGCGCCACACGTCGCTGGGATATCGGTAGAGGAGCAGAGACGACGAGACGGGTGTCAAGACAAGTCAATGGAACCTCATAATTCACTACTCCTCTATGCCACCCCCCCTTAAGCCCAATCCAAGATGATGCTATCCCACAAGAACCCACGCCACTGCGTGCTTGCCGTCACCACAAAGCTAACCGTATTCCACCCCTCTTTCAACACCTTCCCGCCCTCGAAAGGAAACTCAAAGAAGTGCCACTCGCCCGCCGTCGTCGCCGAGCGGTACAAGCACTGGTCGCTCGGAATCGCGCCGCTCGTCATGTTCCCAACCTTGTTCGCCTGGCCATTGACGAAGACATTCGCGCTCGTGCCCTGCGAGTAGCCCGCCAGCGACACCGTCAGCACGGCGCCGCGATCCGCCGGCACCTCGTAGAGCTCGAACTCGATGACCCACGCGCCGAACGCCGACTGCCCGAAGCACCAGTCGGCGTCCTGGCTCTTGCCCACCGTGTACGTGAGATTGGCCGGGCACTTGCTGACCAGCGCGTGCTGGTACGGCGCGCCGCCGTACTTGAACCCGAGGGACTTGCGGTCGAAGTCGCCGACCTGGAACACGCGCTCGCGGCCCTCCACCGCCGCCGCCCACGAGAAGTCCCCGAGGTCCAGCGCTTCATCGCGCTTGCGAGACGCGGCCGCGGGGCTGACGACGATGTCGTTCTGCAGGAACGACGTGGGGACGTCGGCAAGCGCGCCGCCGTTCGACCACGCCTGCAGCCCGTACGTGCCGGTCAGCACGTGGTCGAAGGCGAACGCGCCGTCATCATCGGCGTACGTCGTGTAGTACACGAGACTGCCTTGGTCCAATGCTGTCTTGTTAGGCTGGTTGTCGCCCAGGAAGACGGCCGCGCCGGCGGCGGGGCGCCCGTCCGACAGCGTGATGCGGCCGGTGACCCGGGGCACGCGCGTCTGGTACCCCGCGTTCTCAAACCAGGTGTATGGCCACGCGGCGAACTCCTGCTCCGCGCGCGCCGCGGCGTCGGCCTGCGAGCCGTCGTTGAGGTACCAGAGCCACGGGCCCCAGAGCTTGCCATCGGCGAAGGCGTCAGAGGACGAGGCTTGGAAGTGGGTGCCGTGGATCATGTTGAGCTGGACGGCGTCGCCGGTCAGGGATTCGCGGTGAACCGTGAGCTCTTGCTTCAGGTGGTTGCCGTTGTAGTAGTCCTTTCCGGGGTTCTGACGTCGTCAGCGAAGGTGGGCTTGATGTGTTGATCAAATTTACTCACGATGTACCAGCTCCCGAACTCGTCGCCGTACACGCCGTAGTAATCTTGCTCACGGATGAAGGCGCTCCAATCGTACTTGGTCAGGTAGGTGCCATCCGCCTTCTGCCAGGTCTCGTCCTGCACCTTGGTGGCGGTCAAATAGTCCGCAAAGGCCGGTAGAGCGCCATCCTTCTCCGTCGTCCTGCCGTTCGGGAAGGATTCGTTGTCGAGTCTCCAGAGAGTCCTGAACTCCCCGAGCACGGGAAGAGCATGGTTGACGAAGTACTGGTATGCTCCGACGAGGTCGTTGTAGATGACCCAGTGGAACTCGCCCTCGGCAGCGTTGAACTGCACGTCGATGTAGTCGTCGGTCCGGTAGAAGATCTCCGCGGAAGTCCAGGCCAAGTCGTTGGCGGCGCCGTCTGTGATGGGAGTCAGTTTCTGGCTGAGAATAGAGGTCACAGCCGCTCAGATTTGCTCACTGTAGCTGACATAGTGACCAACAGCCTCGTCGACGAGATCCTTGCCCCTCCAGTACAGCTTGGTGCCGTACTTCTCGTTCTGCGTCATGTTCCAGTGGTCATTGCCAACAATCCAGGTCGTGCCGTTGAGCTGCTTCAAGAACGGGCCCGAGGCAGCGCACGCCTGTGCGAAAAGCACTCCGGCGAGAGTCGCGCTCCGCAACATTGTCGCAGTTCTTCCTCGCCGAACGGTCCGAGCGTCCCAGGAGAGAGGAAGTGAAAAAAAGGCCGAGGCGCGGTGGGCGAGCTGCAAGTCATCTCATCCCGGGGAAGATATTCCAAGCATCTTTTGTACCTGCAGCCGGGCAAACGCGCGGTGCCACAACGCGCGCACGCTTGACCCGTTCGCCGGCGTGGGAAGCTTTTTCCCCGCAATCCCGCCATCCATCTTCCTCCAGATGCGCTGCGACCCCAGAGCTTGGCTGCGCCACGTTTCGGGTCAAAGGCCAGCGAATACGCAGGCGAGCCACACCGCCATTCGCGGGAAATTCTGCTTGGGCGAGCTACGCCGAGCGTACTTCCAATATAGAGGTGCACATGAAATGGGCTGCCAGCGTTGACAGCGGGTCGTTGTGCTGCAGCCGAGCTCTCGGGGCGCTTTGACGCCGAAGGGGAGGGTCGGAATCCGCCCTTCGCGACGGCTGGCTGTTTCGCATGGTCGCCGAGCCATGGCGCCCTTCAATTGCTCGCTGTCCAGCTCGCTCCCTTGTCCTCACCCCAGCGCCGGACAGTCGAAGCAGCCGTAGCCCTTGATCACGCTCATCTCGTTGACGTGCGCGGCCTTCGTCTTGAAGCTCCACCCGCCATTCTCGTTCTTCAAAATCTCGAGCTTCCCCTCTTCCTTCTTCGCCTTCCGCTCCCACATGACGACGCCGAACGCGCCCAGCTCCGACACCACGGGCCCCCGGTACAGCCCCTGCGGCGACATGAGCGTGTTCGACACGTGCGGCGGCTGGATCAGACTCATCAAGACGTAATTCTGCCACTCTCTCTCGGGCACGGTCTCCAAGAATCCCGGAATGTCCGCGCCGTACACATTATGGCCGCCGCCCTCCAGGCTGGGCTTGAGCACGTACTTGACCGCAATCGCGGGGTCCCGCGCCAGCCCGCGGGCCCGCAGCCCCTCCTCCGACCCATCCAGCGTGTACAGCGGCGCGAACGTCTTCCGCACCGCCGCCGCTTCCCGGGGAGGCAAGAAGCGCTCGACGGCGCCGGGCGCGACGAGCGCCTGCTGGACCTTCTTGAAGGTGGCCAGGTGCGCCAGCACCGACGGGCACTTGACGGCCCGCGACTTCTCGAGGAAGAAGCGCGCCGCGACGCCGTCAGCGTCGTACTCGTCCGCCTCGTAGCCCGCCCGGAAGTACACGACCGAGATCTCGAGCGCGCGCCGCCCCGGGATCTTGTACAGCAGCGCGCCGTCGCGGCCCAGGGTGGTGCGGAACAGCACTGGCGTGCCGAACTCCAGCCGGTGCGCTTCGATCGGCGGGTCGCGCTCCCAGAGGCCGTACTCGAGCGGCCGCTCGTCGCAGACGTTGATGTTGTTGGGCTGCGCGATGAAGAGGATGGCGAGCGGGCTGCCGGTTTTGGAGGCGCCGTAGGCGGCGTGCGCGCCGGCGAGCCCGTCGACGATGGACTGGGTGGCGGGGTTCCGTGGGAGGCGGGTGGATGGGTCCTGGCCGTTGTACCGGTGCAGGTGCTGGTGCATCCGGGCGACGGTGGTGCCGTGCGCGCCGCCCGCCACGGAGAAGGTGTTGAACTCGACCTGCTTGAGCCTGGCTTCGTCGAAGCAGGATGCGCTGCCGCTGGGCTCGGGTGACTCGCCCGGCAGGTGGAGCATGTAGTCTGACCTGAAGATGCCGAGTGTCACCGGCTGGTGGTCCAAGGATACGGTCTCCGCGCGCCAGGGGCCGCCGGCTTCCTTGTGGATGTCCCACAGGCTCCGAGTGAACGGATCTGTGGCGATGAGGCTGCCAAGGGCCTGCTCGAGCCACTCCGGGTCCTCCGCTATGCCCGCGTACAGCTGGTTGTAGGCCTTCTGGAGGTTGATCGCTTCCTCGAATCGCTCGCGCGGGAAGATGGTCGGGCGCACACTGACCCCGATGGGGCGCGACAGCACGGTGGGCCCTTCAGATGTCCGGACGAGCTTGATCATCGAACCGTGGGTGAGCTGGTAGTCCTTGATCTGCTCCACAAGGTCGCCCAAGTCGCCGGCTGTTCGACTCTCTGGCACGCTCCATGTGTAGTGTTCATCGTCCTGGCCGCCGGGCCGCTCCGGCATGGTCTTCTGTGAGAGCATGCCCTCGGGGAGGCCCCGACTGAGCACTTTGGCCGCCCGTGGCTCTCGCATGTTGGATACTCCGAGGCGCACTGGTCTGTGCGAAGGAGGGCGAAAATGAATGTGTTCAGGGGTCGCAGGCGCAGACACAGACGCGCCGCCGACGAAGCATCCTACGGTTGATCAGTCAGCGTCCAGGAACCAGCCAACGTCTCAGCAGGCATTTCTCTGGATATGCGAGGGACGGACAGGGCCGAGCCAAGAGCATGCGTACAAGAAGCGACTGGGCCTGGTCTAACAGGGAGGGAGGTGACGGAAGCCCGCTGCCCCACGTCAACTCTGCCGCTGAAGGAGCGTGGCGCTGCAGGCTGACGTCAGTCGCCCGTTGCGAACACGAGGCTGTAGAAGAACAGCTGTAGACTGGCGGGTGGACACAAGTTCAGGCGGTGGAGAGCTTCTCGGGGCCAGCGGATATATGTAGGCCGCCAAGGCGGCAACGACAGTAGAGGTTTCGCACATGCGGCAGGTTGGAATGGTGATACAGTCACGCTCGCGCCAGCATGGGCCCCGGCACCGAACGCGCGCATCCGTCAAGATGCGTTCCCGGAAGCTCACTGGCCCGCAGCATGCCCTTTTCAATTTCTAGCACAATCAAGCTCAGGCCGCAGCGCTTTGTGGTGTAGATCTTCTTTCCCTGTTTGTCGACCGCGTCTGCGGCATGGCTCGGGAAAGCTTCCGGGAGGGCTTCATACGCTATCTGCCTCTCGCCAGGGCTCATGCTAACCTTCTGCCACACCACGAGCAGCCCGCTGAAATGGTCTGCCGCCGGAATTCACTGATGGCGCGTCAGTCACTGCCTGCCCAAACGTGAGGGACAGACTACATTGGGTTTGTGTCTCCCGTGCCTGCCGACACTGTGCCACACTACGTCCCACGCCCTCCGTAGGTTGAAATCGGACTGCAATCCTGTTAGTCGAATGACTGAAAGAGCCTCCGCGGAGTGTACTGTTGAATGCGGGGCCGCTGTCTCGGATCATTTTCTTTCCGCCTGCCTTGTCGCCGCGATGGGGTTCACCAGCAATCCCGGTCTTGGATGTTGTCGGTCATATGGAGAATGCGTAGATTTTGCCAAGTTAACATCCGATTTGCGTAGCAACATTGCCAGATCCGGATGTCCGTTGGCCACTGCTATCCGCAAACCAGACAGCCCGCCGTGGTCCTTTAAACCAACGTTAAACGGGTTTGTAATCTCGATGTTTCCATTTCTTGCCATTTGGCGAAGTGCAATGCGTCCATTTCTGTCTTTCTTGTTGACGTTGGCGTCAGGGTGCAAAATCGTTCGTTTCACTGTTTGCACCGATTCTTCGTCGGCTTGATAAGCACTTTCGCCACGTCGGAGTGGCCGCATTTTGCTGCCCAATGTAGCATAGTAACTTTCTGATTGTTCCAATCTTCAACAGACAGCCCCGGAGGCTCCACAGCCAAGTTGTCCGTAGATAATACTCTTTGCGTATTGAGCAGGCGATCATCGACAGGCGCAGCCAGAGTGAGCTGGACATCCGAGGAAGTTCGATATTGGAAACTTTCAGTGTCTTGCGTATATTCTCCAAAAGCTAGGATGTCGGGGCTGCAAAGAGCTCTCGAGATTGACGTGATCCAGCGACAACCGTTCCATGAATCTTGGCGTTTCCGCATTATCTTCAGGCCCTGTGTAGACTCAGCAAGCTGCTATTGGGGAGTCTGTTACTTCTCCGGGCCTCCTACCCGCTGTTTCTCCCCACCATTCTTAATATACAATATAAACTTTCACCTTTAGTCTTTTGTCAGTGTGCCCATCTCGTTTGTTTTCGTTCGGTCTTAGCTTGTTTGTGCAACAATGGAGCAAGGGTTCGAGACACTGAGCTTGACTGGCCACTGCTCTGAAAGCGCGGCAGCACGCCTGATTTTCTTCGGGATAAAATCGCAACAGCTTTTTGGGTCTCCACAACAAAACGAAGTATCGAAACTCGCCAGAAATCTAGGAGTTCTTTAGACATCTGCATAGTTTAGTGGACCCGCCTCTGATGCATAATTCGCTTGCGCTGGCCCTGAGGCTGTGGCTTATCATCGGTGTTC
This sequence comes from Neofusicoccum parvum, assembly GCA_020912385.1. Taxonomy (NCBI): domain Eukaryota; kingdom Fungi; phylum Ascomycota; class Dothideomycetes; order Botryosphaeriales; family Botryosphaeriaceae; genus Neofusicoccum; species Neofusicoccum parvum. The sequence goes on along the minus strand of CP087222.1, from coordinate 870,244 downwards.
GACTTTCGAGCGCAGAACCCTTCGAAGGGCACACATCAGTCAAGTGGTTGGAGACCGAGAGCCTCACAAAATTCATGACCAAAGTACTCTTCCGCTATAGTTTATCAACGAGAACGTGGCACCATCGCTGGCCAAAGGTTGTAATTGCGCGCAACCTCGAACGGATCGGAGGTATGCGTATCAGATGGACAAAAGGTCTTGCGGAACATCTTATCATCTTGTGTACGATGCAGACGATGCTTGGAAGGATTTCAATCTTTCACTTTGCAAGTTTTCTGTCACTTGAACGGCACTCCGACTTCAGCAAGTATGCCCAATCCCTTCTTCCCTCTTGAAGTCTGCTCTCACCCTTGTTTATTTAGGGTGCTGCCTGAAGAGCTAGTGGACGAAACCTACATACGCTGGCTATTCTACTTCCAAGGTTGAACCAGAAGTGTAGTGATTGGCTCGAAAAACATGCCAAAGAGACAAGATCCCTGGTGGATAGAAGTGCAGCAAAGCAGAATATGGGATTAAGAGGCCACGGCATTGAGCCTGACAAGTTCTGGGCTAAGTTATTGCAAATTTTTGCAGATGCTTTCGAGAACGCTGAGCCGAGGCGTTTCTGGCGATGGACGGAGGTGCCTTCAACGCTCAACATTCCGGATCGCTATTACGGTACTTATTCTGACCGACGTGTTTGGCATGGTGATATCAATCATAGGAGTTTTTCGTATCATCAAAAAAAGAAGCATGAACTGTCACTAAATTTGGGGCGAAAGATCAAGGTGCGGGTTGGGTTAGCCGCCTGTAAGGTGTCAAGGAGTAAATGAATTTGTATGAGTTTTCCTTAACCAATGTCATTTATTAGAAAGAGATATATGTTGGTTCATTGATGTAGCTCTGTCCTGAAGAGTGTACCAGAATTAGTAGCAATATACGCTTCGGCTGAGCCAGTGTAGCGAGGCATAACTGCATATCATTGATCAATGTGATATAATGTCCAGTAGACCGGTGCATGGGTACAGAGATCCAGCAATTATGAGAGTTCGATACTTTAAGTATGCTTCTGTGCTGCGGACAGAGTGCTTTGAATGGTTGGAACTGGAAAAATAGAAAAAAATCAAAGAGCGTCAGTGAATCAAAAGCTAGGATAAAAAGAAAAAAAGAGTCATGTCATCGTATGAGAAGGTCTCAGGCACAAGCCCAAAGAGATTTGTCCGCAATCAAGGAGATAATGAGATGCCCGTAATGATCTTCAAACGTATTTGGTGACAGGGCAATTTAATTCTCCACGTATATTTCGAAAAGCAGTCTTTACCAGCCTGATTCCATTCGGGCGCAGGAGATCAAATTTAGTATGCAGTCTGGGTGCACCACCCCAAGGTTCTTGACCTTGACGTTGTGTTGAATGGGGTGATGAATGGCGAAATTGATGCGGGAAGCGGCGGTCAAAGAAATCCTTTCATCGGCGGCAATAATTGCAATCGGCGTCTTCTCTAACTCTCGCTCTCCATGGACGTATTGGGGTGAAGAGGTGGTGGTGTGAACGATCGCATGTGTCCGTGGATTCAATCCGCCTTTCCCCGTTCCACGGCCCCCGTACGTAGACACGGGACTGGTTGAGACGGGATTAGGAGCTGCTGCATCTGGTTGGTCACAAGACGAACGTACCAGGCATAGCAGAACCCCCGTTGTTCCTTCACCACAATGAACCGCCGGATGTTGCTGTAGACCTGTTCCCCAAACTTGACCGTAGAGACATTGTCCACAGGCGTGTTTGGTGCCGTTGCCCCCAGAGGCTCGGTAAAGAGGACAGAAAACATCTTGCTTGCATTAGCGGACGTAACCTTTCTAGAACAAGCGCTGTGCGTACGCGGCCTGTCTCAAAGAATCTCCGAGGTTGGCATTGAACCATGTAGCCTGCAGAAAGGTTGGTGGTGTTTCACCGCATGAGGTGCAAGTTTACAGACTGGGATCCAAGGGTTCGACGTCACCCTGCGCTGCGACTGGGTCTCCTTGGATTGCTTCTGCCGGTAGCTCTGGCAATCTCTCAGCGATGGCAACGAAGCAGGCGGTGTCGCGCTCATACCTGATGGAAGGGAGTTTGCAAAGGAGTCACGCCTGGCAGGGTTTGGTTGTTGAGTCCTGCAGCTTGTTCAGTCCGTCGCAGGCCACCGACTGTCGCTCGTGCTATCAGAGGCCACTGACTGCTGCGACCAATACGTGTTCCAGTTTTCTGCAACCGTCAGCATTAAATGGTCCTCCGGCAACGGAACCATCGGGAACACACCGCCATCCCACACCTGCCTGTAATAGTCTCCGGCCTCAGCGCTCCAAACCCAGGCCCCGGCGGGATCCGCGGCAGGGCCGCTGGTGGAAGCCATGGCCGCTTGTCGGATCGTTGATCTCAGTGCTCGGGGAGTGCGAGGCAGCTTCCGCACAAGCTATATACCCCTCACGGCCGGCGAGTTGCTCAGAGGTGGGTTCGCAGAGCCGCACTAGACCAGAGTTGATTTGCCATCCATCTGCCATTGCAGAACTGCTGATCCTACGGTAGATAGTCGTCTTCATGGGTCAATCAACGCCCGCATGAACGCGCGAGGAGGTGCAGCGGCCCCCGCATCATGGGCAGCACCGGGTGGGTCGACCCGCGTGCTTACCGAGGGTCGCCGCTTTAACATCCCTGCCGGGAGTGTGTCGCACGTACCCATGACACGGCATGCTACCAGGCTGCACCGACAGTCCGTTTGCAACCGGCCCCTGGATTGAAGCCACGTATTTAAAAGCATCGCTGGTGTTGGTGCCGTGGACCCCTGGCACTTTCCTTCCCACCGTTTGCCATCAGCTGTGGAATAATGCGCGCGCCCTCCTCTCATGTCGCAAGCCTCATGCAAGTCCGAATCAGGACGGCCGGACTTGCCGCCCATTCGGCGGAATCCTACAAGCTATGGCAAGATGACGCTTGCCGTGTGGACGGTCTTGTCGTGGCTAATGAACCTCCCCAGGTATGCCCCTAGGTACGCAGCTGGACCAGGACACGGGACGACATGACGGCCTGCGTCGCAAAGATAGCCTTTCTTTGAGTTCAGAGTGTCTCCAGCGGCTCCCGTTAGACAGCTCCCGCAACGACGAAGCCAGGAGTGTGCAGTCCAGCCTCGGTCCTGGAGCGGCCAGGTCGATGGGTGCCAAGGAACCGGCCACGGACGAGCCTGTCGCCAGCAATGACGAAGTCGAGCCCAGCCGGGAAGGAAGCGGGCCTAGCCAGAACGGAAGTGAGCCTCTTCAGGACGGAATTGAGCCTGGCCAGAGCGGAAGTGAGCCCAATCTGATCCGGTCGCCCAAGAGTGGTCTTGAACCGTTGAATGCCTTGATTGAACTGCCAAGGATTGACCTATCTCTCACGGGTGACCCGGATCCCTTGAAGACTGAGATGAGAACGGATGTTCTCCAGGGCCCAAGCCCTGCTGGAAGGTCCAAACAAGATCCCTTGAGTGGGCGTCATTTGTTCAAAGTGGTACCTGCGGGACATCCTTCGGAATCCGCTGTTCAAGACCGAACATGCAATTCAGATCTTGCCACTGGAAGAGAATCTCTGCCGCCAGGACCTTCAGTTCCCCCGCTTCCACCGCCTCCTCCTCCACCACTGCCACAGCCATCTTCCACGCGCACTCAGTCCCAGAGGTTGCGGCCTCCCCCACCACCTCCACCGCCGCCTCAACCACCTGCTCCCCCTCCACCAGGAGTGACGGGGTCCCGTCTCACAAAGTTCATGGAGAGACTTAGGGAGACGCAGCTTCAACATTACGAACATCGGGAGCTGAGGGAACAAACCTTGGCTGAACGCCACAACCTGAAGGGCATGAGGAAGAAGCTCCGAGATCATCGCACAGAAACCCGAGACACGGAAGCCAGATTTATCACGGAGCTCCGTCAAGTGTGCCTAAACGCCAAAAAGCTTGATTTCGAACACTTGTTCGGGCTATATCAAGACGTCGAAGACGCCCACGACGAGTTGGGCGCGCGCGAGGAGGACTACGACGAGGAGGAGCAACGCTACGGTGTCCTGGAGCTGCGATTAACCAAGAACGAGGGTGACATCATTGGAGACTTGCTCGAGGACATCGAGGACATCAAGATCGTCCCACCACGTCTGGATAAAGTTACACTTCCCAAGGCTCGGGCTACTCCTACGCTGCAATCAACCAACGAAATAATTGCAGAGTCGAAGCCGGCGGGTGAAATACAGGAGGCGCTCCAAAAATACCGTCTGGAGCAGCCTGAAATCCTGGGGAACAGAGAAATCCTGGAAATGCGGCGGTCCTCCGCGCCCACCGAGTACAGACCGCAACATCTCGTGCCTCCGGAGGCCATGGCACAAGCCCGTCGGCCCAGGAGCGAGAGCGATTTGGCAAGCCTGCAGCCACGTTGGCCGAGCATCCGGGCTCACGTCAGCCAGTGGATCCTGGAAACACTAGAAGTCTCGCCTCTTCAAAAGGCGATAGCCAAAGCTCAACTCCAAGACGAGCACATGGACAACGGGACGTGGTGGGAGATGCTCGAGAAGTTCTGGAGCTCCGACGCTGCCAACAACGGCCCGGAGAGTGGAAACGAAGGTGCAGCGGGGGATTCTGGAGCCCCAGGCTCAGGTGGCAACGGACATGCACCGGCAGACCGGGTTTGAGGCGTTTGAGTTCCTTGGAGGTCCTGACGAAAGGCTTTGCCGAAGACAGCACTGCACGTGTGTCCTGTGCCGCGGAGGCCAAACGAGACGGGGGCAAAAGCAGCAAGCCTTCGCATGCGTCCCATTGGCCGCGCGTGCCGCTGGGCCGTCCCGCGGACAAGTGGGGCCACCATGCGGGAAGCTGCAGTCCCCGAAGCGCGGTCGCATGATCCTACCCGCCGCCTTGCAGACGCCCCCCACCCGGTCGTCGCCCAGCCATCCTACCGGCTCCGAAGCGTGGGCCGTCCAGCTGCCTGGACTCCGGGGCGGAGTGGATTTCGATTCACTGTTCGCAACCCCCCACGTCAGCAACACGCCGTCGGTGAGACGTGCGCGGCGCCAGGTGCCTCCCAGCCGTTCTCCTGCGGGCTGGCGGGCGCTTTCAGGCGGGCGCCCGAAAGGCAGGGGTTGCCTCGTTTCGAGTTCGGTCCTTGCAACACCCATTTCACGGACCTCCGTGGTCGACCCGCCACCGCGGGAGAGGCAGAGGGTGGAGGGCCGCCGTGCTCCCCGCCATTGGACCACGCTGCTATCGGCGCGATGCTGCCACGTGCCTGCCCCATGCACATTGCCCACCTGACTTGGGGCATGCGAGAGATCAAGGTTCTGGCGGGCCCTTGGACGGCGTCCACAGGCCGTAGCCGGCCGATCTCACTCCTCCTAGGCCAGCCGTGCGGCAAGGCAACCGAAGCAGGCGAACGATCAGATGCCCGCCAGGCCGAGTGCGGTTGCCATCACCCCACTCCCGCACCTTTGATCCTGCTCCGGAGCACCGCTGGCCACGCAGAGCCGCGCGGATGCTGTGCGGGGCTCGAGGCAGCCGGCGTCGCTGCGCGCTGTGGCTCTGGAGCCCTCCCCCCTGCCTGCCGCCCGCGTCTCACGAGCTTCCCGCAGGAGCCGCTCGGCTGACCGCCTGGCAGACAGAGCCTCGCGGATCGGAAACCAGACCGGCAGAAGGCGCGTTTCGCACGCGCCGATGCACTCCGCCCGGGGGGGGAAGCAGGGCGGGATCCAAGGCCGCGTCGGCGTCGGCGTCGGAGGACGGTGTGGCGGCCTGGGGGCGCCCCGACGGTGGACTCTCGAACGGCGTGTGGCCGTACCTGCATGCTCCTCGGGCTCCTGGACGCAGGGCTCTGGAGAAACGATCGGGTCGGCGTGCAGCAGTGTCTACACACGCTCCGCCAGGGTCTGATCGGCGTGGCGACGTTCGCATGAAGTCGACGCGAGCCACTCAGGCACGGCGACGGCAGCAGGGCGGGAGCGAGTCGCCGGCCGCAGCAGCAGCAGCAGCCGCCGCCGCCCCGAGTCAGCGACGCCCACGTGTGCGGAGGCGATCTTGCAGCGCCGCGCTCGGGGCGCTCCCGATGACAGCGCACGCCCAGCGCTGCAGCTCGACCGCCGATCGCCCTGCCAGCCGCCTCAGCCTGTGAGGCGCGAGAGCCCTCCAGGCTTGCGGTGACGCAACGCTGCATGCCGGGGCCATCCGCGCAGCAGGTTTCACGGCGGCGTCGGCCCACCAGCACGGCCAATGGCCGGCGCGCGCGCCCCGCCGCTCCCACTGCCATCCGTCTCAGCAGTGCCCGTCCGTCCCTCTTGCCGCCACGCCGCGACCGATTGGCAGCCACGCCCGCCAGGCACGAAGTTTATTCACGACCACGCCCGCCCCGACGCCGCCCTGCGCGCGCCGCCTCCTCCAACCGCATGGCCGCCTCGCCCGGCGAAGCTGTGCGAGAGCCTTCTGGGCAGGATGATATCATGGGCCCATGCCCGCGGGCGTGGGAGTCTGTCGACTTATCAGCGCGCGCGCCCCTCTCGCGCCTCCGAGTCGATTGACCCCCCACGCAGCCCGCCATGAGCACACAACCGTCCTACTCAGATTGGGTTTGGTCGCCTGAGCACCGGAGGCACTACTGCTACCGCTACGACGACGCAGGCCGGGCCGAGTACATGTGGAGCGACGCCGCGCAAGCTCCGACCCGTCCTTCCGGAAGGTAAATTGTCCCAGACCGGCTGCGAGCGATCGAATGTGCGCGCCGCCGCGCGAGCCGAGTGTGCACGCTCGTCGTCTGTCCCGTGGGTGCTTTTGTCTCCTCCCCTCTGTTAACCGCAGCGCTTGGAGCAGAGGTGCGCCGAATCCCGCCGCTCCTTCCACCCTAGCCGACTACGACGACGGCGCGTATCTCGAGCCCACGCCGTCCTCGTCGAATAGCAGCCGCAGACGGGAGGAGGAGAGGGGGCCGGACGAGCAGGGCCGTGCCATGCTGCAGCGCCGCGACACGCAGCAGGCCTCGGCTGAGGAGGAGAGGCTGAGGAGAGGCTCTGCCGAGGACGTGCGCCGCTTCCAGGACGGAGACGAGGTTTCCATGGCCGTCGAAGACAGGGGCCAGCTGGTTCGCGCCAGCTTCGTCGTGCGGAGAGGGAAGCTCGACCGCCAGGGCCGCTGGGAGTACCAGCTCTGGCACGAGAACGGGACCGCGCACGACGGCGGGCATTGGTTCCGCGAGGCTGAACTTGCCTGACCCGCACCTGAAGCCTGGCGGCCACGGTCGGACTTTCCCTCTCTTTGGTTGTGTTTGTGATGGGCGGCCCGGCAGCGTTGAACGCCCGCCGGCTGTTTCTTTCTTGCATTCTTTGGGCGGCAGTGTCGGGCAAGAGGCTGTCCGGCATGATGCGAACACGGACATGACATGACATTCGGCCTATAGCTATTCCTGAGTCAGCTCGGTATTCATGCATGCAGTGGTACAGTCCACCTACTTGCCTGCGTGCTGGATAGGGCAACGCAGGCCCCTGACCCGGCGGGCTGTGGGACCCACCTTCAACACTGCTGCACGCGTCCCTGGCTCCGCCACATTCCCAGGCCACTGGTTGACGTGTACAGTCGGATCTTCGGCGGGGTTCTGCAGGACGCGCCGCCGAACGGCTGCTGCCTTGGCGCCTGCCACCCCGCCACTGGCCCGGTGAGGGCGCGAGTTCCGCTACTACAGCTTACAGAAGGAGTGCGCCTGCCGTGCTTACTGCAGCCGTCCAGCTGACCACCGCTGGGGCCAGCTGGTAAGACTCATGGCCCACGCGCCCGCGGCTGGGTATCGAGGCTGTGATTGATCGTTGCGGTGGGAATGCTGAGAGCGTCCGGTGCCAAGCGTGCGGGTAATTGGCACAGCTGGAATTTCGGGAAATCGTTCCAGCGCCCGATGCTCCAGGCCAGCGCTGTCCAGCAGGGTGGCCATGCAGGCTGCGTGCAATCGCGTGGGTGATAGCGTGGCAGCACCACATGCAGACCTGGCGATGCAGGCCGGGCAGCCGTCTGACGTGCATGACTGCAACGTCATTTCTCTCCGCTATGCTGAGAGCGAGGCGCCTGTGGGAGGGACGAGCAATCTGTCTTCCATTGGATGTCCTACGGAACCCCCCCCCCCCGAACGCGTAACAGGAAACGCTTGTAAGACATGCCCATAAGGGAAAAGAAAAGTGACAACGACGCAGGCCAGTAAACCAAAGGAGAGCCACAGTGCAGGGACGCGACTGAGATGATTCGTAGGTAGTTACACGCTGCCCCCAATACAGAGTCCACCCGGAGCACACGGGAGGACACACGCGGTACTCCTGCCTCTGGGCACATGTCACGAAACGTAGGAGTCAGGAGGGTTTTGGTGCTTTCTGCAGAGGGTCCCGGCCCGTACGGGACAGCTTCGAGGCGGTGCTTGACTCGGAGACGGTCCTGCTTGGCTTTGGCTGTGCCTCTTCCACCTCTGACCACGGCGATTTCAGAGGCGATGGGGGAGCAGCTCCGGTCCGGGAGGCCTTGGTTTCTGGGTCGTCCTCAGGGGGCAGAAGCTCGGGTGCTCCGGCAATGGCTCGAGCCTCTTCAAGCCACACGTTGATTCTTTCCCTTGGATTGCCCCTCAGGCTGCCGGGCAAGGTCGGGCGCTCCGAGAGGAAGGAGCGGTCAAGCTCGTTCGCAGGCTGCGGAGGATGCGCCCAGGACCGGGCCCTGTGGATTTCCTCCTCCGGCAGGGCTGCGGGTCCGGCGCCGACGCTCGGTGGCTCTGGGGGTTCTGGAATGAGCCCGAGCCGGATGCATCTGGACCGAAGCGCAGCCACTTCGCTTCTCGTCTGGTCCGACTCCCGCTGCAAGTCCTCTTTGTCCTGGTTGTATTGGGTGTAGAACTCGAGATCGGGAGGGGAGATGGGCTGGCCGAGGTTGGTGCGCGTCTCTCGCCGGGCTCGCTCGTCCGCAAAGGTATACTCAAGCTCCGAGAGACGTTCCTCGAGGATCGGGACCTCCGAGGCCCGGTCGTAGTAGGCCTGCAGCAAGCCGTCTCCCCGGGCTTCCGCGGTGGTGCTCCGGGGATGCTCGGGCTCCGCCGCCGGGGCCAGATGCGAGACTGCCGCGTGCAGGTCGCCAAAGAACGCGTTCTCCTCCTTCCCCAGGTCGAACTCGAGGGAGCTCAGCGTCTGCTCCAGCTGCATCGTTTGCTCCAGGTCCTGGCCGAGTCCTTCTTGTAGCTGCTGGATGCTGCTGATGGCCGACAGCACCCCGGCGGCCTGCTCGGATTCCGTCGCGCTTGGACAGACGTTCTGGAGCAGACCCAGCAGCCTGTCCTGCGCCTGCCGGCAGTCGCAGATTCGTTGCTGAAGGGCCGATCTCCGGCCAATCACGTCGATGCGCGCGTCGATGGTGTCTCCTCGTTGGCTCTGCAGGCGGTGGTGCCGCTCGTGTAGACGAGCTAGGCCGCCGGCGTCCATTCTTGCTCTCCTCGCCTGGACCTGTGAGGTCGAATGGTCCAGCGGCGCCTTTTTGACCGCGCGTGGGGGTTTTGTGGCCAAGACGGGTGGCCGCAACACCGAGCCTTCATTCCGACCAAACGGCGGCATTTCAATCACGTCGCCAGCAGGATGCGCGATGTGCTGTCCGTCCACCTGGGCGACGCATGCCAGCTCCAGGCCCGGCTGGGGTACGGCGCCTGACGGGTCTCAGCGCCGGGCAGTAACAGCTGGAAGGCACTCACGCTGCCGCCCTCTCGCCGGCGATCCACTCTGCTTCGGACATGCCATGATACGGCTGTGTAATAACAGAAGCTGCCGCGAGCCGGGTGTGGGAGAGGAGCGGGAGCGACCGTGGCCGCCGAAAGGAGCCAGGTGCATACTTAAGGCCCGCGGCCGTGCCGCAAGAGGCCAGCGGCCCGTTCCTTATCGCGGCGCCGGCAGGGGTGGGCGCCGGAGCGCGTCCCAAGGGAGCGGGCGCTGTAGCGTGTGATCGCCTGTGGCTCCGCCGGCTGAGGCAGGCAACAGACCGTCGTCTGCCCGCTTGAACCCCGCTCAACCGCGCCGCTCTCCAGGCCAATGGCCCAGCACCCGGTTTCGCTGGCCTGCCGATCCGTGCGTCCAGCGCACACCTCCTGCCCGCCGTGCTAACATGGGCAACGACGGCGCAAATGATGCAGCAGAGCCGCACAGTGTAGATAAACGCGCGCCGACGTGCCAGGGCCGTCGGCTGACGTTCCGCGCAGACCCGGACGCTGCGCGCAAAAGATGTCCACTCCCCAGTGGATGCCGGACGCCGGCCGCCAGCAGTACTACTACTGGGATCATCACGAGTGTTGCTACGTCTACCAAAATGGCGATCGCATCTACACCGATCAGAGCCTCCACGAGCAGCCCGTCTTGGGGAGTGTCGAGGTCGGCCCAGCTGAGCAAATCACGGAGCCCCAGGCCCTGCAATCCGGCATCAGGGCTCACAAAAGAGTGCGCGCGACCCCAGGCGAAGCTGAAAGACTTGACCCGAGTGAGTTGCTCGCGTGTGTAGGGGGGGCCCGCGCCCTTGGTTGATCATCTCCAGGATACAAAAAGCACTACCCTGGCAGGGACTTCTACACAGTCGGGAAGGTGTTCAAAGTCCTGTGGCCCGAACCAGCCGGGAATCCCCAGTCCGGGGTCACGTTTGTCACCGGCGCGTACGGGGAGCAGTTCTACAACAAGATCCGCTGGTTTGTCGTCATACGCGAGGGGCAGGATTGCTGCACATGCCTGCGAGTCAACCTTCACCGGCCAGCTATGTGGACGTACAGCTGCTAACCCCAGAGTGATCTGTAGGCCAATCCAGACGTACAACAGGCAAGGGGTGGAGAAGCAAGGAGTGATCAAGGCGGAGCACTCCGCCATCCACGTGCACACCGGATACCCCGTGCCGGCAGCCCAGGATGACCCCAACGGAGAGATGCTACAGCCGGCTATCCCCGTGGTCCCGGCCAGCCGGGAACAGGCCAAGATGGACCCGATGTCTCGTCTCAACTACGCGAAACCATATACTGTAGAGCACAATGTGAAGTCGTTTCACTTCGGCGACGTTCCTCGGGAATGGCTCCCAATACTCCTTCAAAACTTCGCTACGGTTCTCCAATCACCACACACCGGCCACCGGCCGCCCGCCGCTTACTCACCCTCGAGTACTGACAATGCGAGCTCGTATCGGCTCTCGTCAAGCTCAACCTCCAGCGGAGGACACGTGCAGCACCTTGCGCATTCGGCGCAACAGAGGAGCTTTGGACTCCACGGGCCTTACTCAGACGAGGATGAGTGTGATCCTGGCGAGACTCCCCGCGGGCAGGAGGGTTGGGGCAGCCGCAGGCGGTGAACAATACGTCGGGCTTGTTACCCAGGGCTTTCGCCCGCATCACGTCGCTATCCCCTTGTCACGACTAATGAAAACGTCTCGATTTCGGTAACTGCTTCGTTTGAGTCGATATAGTTTCGTAGTCAATACTTGCTCCCCCTGGGAGCACCCTCCTCTGTGCGAGTGCACTCGTAAATATGATACGGTCAGGAAGCCCCACCCACACTCGAGGATGCAGGCCCGCGGTGAGAAGTGAGAACAGTCTCGCGCGCGGACGGCAGGAGGGAAGAGAAGGTACGGTCGAGCCGCAGCGCGCCGCCCGCCCTGGCTGCCGGGTTGAAAACAGCGCAGACGTGCTGCAGAACGAAGGGCGCAATGACCTTGTCGAGGCGGAGGGGCCGCGCGCGGGCGGTGAGAGCCGCCAAGACGCTAGCGCCCGGGGAGCCCAAAAAATGCCGGCCGCGCAAAGCTGCGAGCGCAGCAACACCTGCCCGCACTCCCACGTCGACCGCAACCATGGTCAAGCGCAAGCTGAACGAGCACGATGTCCCCGAAGACGCCGAGGTCGTCGCTGCCTCGGCGCAGCCCGCACGCTCTGCCCCGCCCTCGTTCGACGGCCTCGGCCTGGACGCCCGCCTGCTGCAAGGAATCGTGCGCCAGAAGTTCTCGACTCCCACGCCCGTCCAGGCAAAGGCCATCCCGCTGGCTCTGGAAGGCAGGGACGTTCTAGGTATGTGTGGCGACTCATCTCTGGGGCTTGTGTGCTGATGCACCGGAGCCCGCTCCAAGACCGGCTCCGGCAAAACCGCCGCCTACGTGCTCCCCGTCCTCCACTCCATCCTCAAGCGCAAAGCCGACCCCTCCTTCACGAAGTGCACCTCCGCCCTGATGCTCGTCCCGACGCGCGAGTTGGCCGGGCAGGTGACGAAGACGGTCGAGGCGTTCGCGGCCTTCTGTGGACAGGATGTGCGCGTTGCCAACATCACACTGCGCGAGGACGACGCCGTGCAGCGTGCCCGCCTCGCCGATTCTCCAGACGTTGTCGTGGCCACGCCCGGTCGCGCATGCGTCAACCTGAACGCGGCTGCGCTGTCGCTCGAGCGCCTGGCTCACCTGGTGGTGGACGAGGCCGACCTGGTCCTGTCCTACGGCTACGACGACGACCTCGAGAGCATCTCCAAGTCCATCCCCAAGGGAACCCAGACTTTCCTCATGAGTGCCACGCTTAGCAGCGATGTCGACAACTTGAAGGGCCTGTTCTGCCGCGATCCCGTGCTTCTGGAGCTGGATGAGGAGGAGAAGGACCAAGGCAAAGTCAGCCAGTACACTGTCAAGTGTGCTGAGGATGAGAAATTCCTGCTCGTCTACTCCATCTTCATGCTGAAGCTGGTGAAGGGTAAGGTCATTGTCTTCGTAGGCGACATCGACCGTTGCTACCGCCTGAAGCTTTTCCTTGAACAATTTGGCATCAAGAGCTGCGTCCTCAACTCGGAGCTGCCTGTCAACTCGCGAATCCACGTGGTGGAGGAGTTCAACAGGAATGTCTACGACATCATCATCGCTTCAGACGAGCACGAGGTGCTTGGTGACGAGGGCAAGAAGAAGCGCAAGAGCAAGGCGGGCGATGAAGAAGAAGAGGAGCCAGGGAAGATGGACGACGAGGGAGATGTTGTGGACGAGGGCGCTGGGGAAGACGACGCGAACTCCAAGGCCAGGACAGACGAGAACTCGAATGAGCCTCCAAAGAAAAAGAGGAAAGGCCGGAAGAAGGACAAGGAGTACGGAGTTGCCCGCGGTATCGACTTCCAAAATGTCTCCCTCGTTCTCAACTTCGACCTTCCTACTACCTCCAAATCCTACACTCACCGGATCGGCCGTACAGCTCGTGCTGGCAAGAATGGCATGGCTATCTCCTTCGTCATTCCCAAGGACCAGTATCGCAAGCACAAGCCTACCTCTATCGAGTCTTGCAAACGCGACGAAGAAGTCCTGGCCAAGATCACGAAGAGCCAGGAGAAGAAGGGTAACAAGCTGCAGCCCTACCATTTCGACATGAAGAAGCTCGAGGGCTTCCGCTACCGTCTCGCCGACGCCCTCCGCGCTGTGACCCGCATCGCAGTCCGCGAGGCCCGCGCTCGCGAACTGCGCCAGGAGCTGCTCAAGTCGGAGAAGCTGAAGCGCCACTTCGAGGAGAACCCGCAGGACCTGCAACACCTGCGCCACGACGCCGAGGTGCGCACCGCCCGCCAGCAACCGCACCTGAAGCACGTGCCCGAGTACCTCCTGCCTGCAGGCGGCAAGAAGGACGTTGAGAAGGAGATTGGGTTCGTTGGATTCAGGAAGGATGACGGCAAGGAGAATAGGATCAGGAAGGCGAGGATGGCGAACAGGTCGAAGGGCAAGGGCAGGATCGCGAAGACGAAGAAGGCGGATCCATTGAAGACGTTCAACGCAAAGGGGAGGGGGAAGAAATAAGCCTTGACCTTGCGAAGTCTTTGTGGGGTTCTCTAATCATCATTTGAGCAGATTTACAAAAAGCACGGAGGGTAGTAGGTAACTTGAAAGCATTTGCAGGCGTTGTTCGCATCAGGTCAGGGATACTTATGCCGTGAATGGAGTGTTGTGGTTTGCAAATGAGATGATTGATTACAAAAGAGACCCACAATTATCGGCTCGGTAACTGGCATCGCCGGCAGCACGATTGACACCGGCACTGACACGGACTGGCATAGACACTAATCCTGACATGGACACAGGCGCCCAGTAACTACCGTGGAGTACCGTGGAGTACACTTGGGGGTGGGATTTGCAGTTCCAAGTGACGCTAGAATGGAATTGGATTTCTGCCAAAGCCGATCTTTCAGTTGCTGTCTACGCGTCTGTCTAGCCACAATACCTACCCGGCGATGGTGGAAAGCGTCATAGATAAGAGCCGTGCAGGCAGACGGGCTCGCAGTGTTTTCTTAATATCGTAGCCTGACAGAATCAATCAATCAGTGTTTTCTTACAGCGCCCAGACTTTCCCCTTCTGTCCGTAATGAACATCCTAACCACGCCCATCAGACGGGGGGGATTCCGGCTCCCCGCGGGAAATGTTTCAGGGCAATACGATATCATGATTCATAGTACAATCAAGGGACTATTACGTATATAATCTGGTTTGTTCATTTTTTAAATGCTTCGTGCTCCCGCTTTTGTTCCCCATCTTCCGATTATCGCGCATATGCCAGGAAGCATCAGATCCCACAAGATGGAGAGGCCACTCCTCCCGCAGACTAAAGAGTCGGTGCCATCAGCAACGCAAATACCATCCACTACCTGGATCAACGGTGTCCGCGGCATTGCCTCTGTTATCATAGCGCTCAACCATTACCTGTATGGCGACTTTACGGCCCCCTGGCTTGGCTTCGGCAGCAGCCCCGAAAATCGCCACCTGCACCAACTTCCTTTTATTCGGGTGATCTGGTGCGGCCACGGTATGCGGCCGATCTTCTTTATCATCTCTGGATACTGTGCCTGCTGGAGCGCCATCCGGTCACGGGACTTGAGCCTTGAGAAGATGGTCACCAGCCTATCTTCATCGGCCTTCCGGCGTGGCCTTCGGTTATACTTACCCGTCTTCTTTATGGCGACGCTCTCCCAGGTCGTGTTTTTCTGTGGCCTGTACAATTGGAACTGGAGTGAGACAACATCCCTGAAGCCATGGACGAGCCCCGGAGACCATCTCAAGTACCTCCTATCCTACCTGGTCGACATCACGAACCCCGTATACATCACCCACAACCCGGGCCTGAACCTCCAGTACTGGGTGATGCCAATCGAATACGCTGGATCCCTTGCTTCCTACATGGCCGTCCTGGCCCTCGCCCGAGTGAAACCGCACCTCCGCCCCGGATTCCTCGCAGCGAGCATCCTGCCGTTCCTGTACCGCGGCAACTGCTTCACGTACACCTTCCTCTGCGGGGTGCTCATCGCCGAGCTGAACCTGGCGTGTGCCCGCGGGGCCCTCCGCGTCAACCCGCTCCTGAACCGGATCTTGTTCTTGCTTGGCTTCTTCCTCGTCTGCCTCCCGGACAACTACGCCGACACTCCTGGGTACAGCTGGCTGGTGGGGCTCGAGAGCCTGACGGCTTGGGGCGAGGAAGCACCGCACAACTGGCGCTCTGTTGCCGGTGTCCTGTTTGTGTTCGGCATCTGCAACGAGACGAAGCTGCAGAGATTGCCGAATTCGAGGGCTCCGCAGTACTTGGCCAAGATTTCCTGGGAGATCTACTTGGTTCATATCACGCTGTACTACATGTGGATGAAGCCGATTAGAGGGTTCATAATGAGTTTGCTCGAAAGGGCGCCTGTGGGTGGGTTTTGGACGGGACACATTGTGTCTGGAATGCTCATGGCGGCGATCGTGCACTGGTTCGCGAAGAGGTTGAAGATCGTCAACGGGAGATTGATGACATTTGCAAAGCGGATAGAAGAATGGGCGCAGGATACGCCGTCTACATGATCCCCGCACTTCGAACCCAGAGGGCACAATGTGCAGTCACCTTACAAATATATCATTCGCGCACGGGGATATAAATTCGAACACGAGGATGAGTCTAAAGCACACTTACAGGCAAAGTGAAAGAAATCCAAAAACAAAACAAAAGGCCCAAGAGAAATGGCTGGCAATAGCCTTGGAACACTTTCCCACAAGTTAACCATGGAAGGAGACCGTATGCACTTTGAAATGCTTGAAATATATAAGCCCTTCCTTGGAGACACTCACAAAAGTAATGCCCTCCTCCTGCGTGCTCTTCGGCAACTTCTCCACGACTTTAATGGCCTGCAGGCTGCCATCCCGAGCTCGGCGAGCCGAAGGGCTTGCCGAGTTGGATGTGTGGCCATCGAGACGAGTACACTTGTTTTTCGTTTAATTTTTGGTTATCTAGGCACCACCCGACGTTCTTTCCGGAAGTGATGTGCTATCGTCATTGGTGCTCGGATTATGTCTATAGCTAGGCATTGATGCTGATAACCCCTCTACTTTTGCCATGCTAAACGAGCTTTCAGATTGATTCGAAACTTCCTTTCTAATAAATCTAGCATGTTTGACACCTGCTCTGATCTTATCATCGTTCTGGGAGGTCCGACTGTCTTAATTATCACTCTACACTATGATTAAAGCATAAAACTCAATTAATATCACCCTTTCCCTACCTTTTCCAGGCTCCACCAACCCGCCTTGACACCTGTCTCTCTCCGGTGAAGTACTAAATCCATGAAAAGCACTGGCGCAATTAGAAAGAACGTCTTGGCCATGGGTCTGGTCACGTATCGATGATCGCCCGGTTGAGAAGATCGTTGCAGCGGGTATGCAGCAATTGGATCCAGTTTGATGTTGGTCTTAGGCTTCTTTTCGGCACCATTCACTAATACCATATCTGAACTGATGCTAGCAGAACGACAATAGATACGCAGGACGTGTTGAAAAGCGACGAGTATCCTCAAGCGGTTTTAAATTTCCTTTTATCCAACAAGAACCTCTATAGACTGTTAAAAACAACCTGAGTCTGTATGCCAATGTTTTTCTAAAAGCTTTGAGAGGCATCTGCACAGAATCTTTCGCTTTTGAGGTATTGGATGGTCAGATAGGTAAGGAACACGATTGAACTTGAGCATTGCGTAGTCTAACTCTTCTTGGTTGACAGTGGCCTGTGTGTACGTCTCGCCAATTTGGATCGCCCTTAAAATCAAACCAAGCCACTCCCAGAGCTGTGAGACGAGCTTGGAGGAGCCAGAATAATGGAATCTGCCTCATTTTGATGCTCTAGTTTATACTTTGATCGATAGTGCCTATTGAATATGTGGTAACCTATGGCTTGCTAATCCTTGAACAAACAGTAGTGCTTTTTCCGCTCATTCAGCGCCTTATCTGCGCAAATATAAAGCAAATTCAGCGAATTTTCGGGAAGATAGTCTGCAGACTTATCGATTCTAGCTTCGTGATATCTCTAGAAACCTCAAGCTATGATCCATTAATCACAAAATGTTGAGAAAAAACAAGATGATAAATGTCTGGGGATGACTTCATGTCTTCTCTGGGCTACGCAATAAGCAAACGGACAAATCCAAAGAACAAGAACTGAATTATCAATTCAATTTTCAAATTTGATACGAGTCAGCCGATTGCAAGGTGGTCTGAGGGATAAACAGGTTGGCTACAAGATATTCAGAGTTTCGAGGAGCATGCGCTCAAAGACGCTGATTCGTGGGCTTGAAGGATTATCCGACTTGCGGCCGATCTTCCACGCAGCTCTCTGTGGATGCTTGATCAACAGAACGTTTCGTATTCGCTTCTTCCCCAGCCAGCCGTTCCATAATAGGTGCATCCAATAAGTCATGCCAACAAAAGACCAGAAAGATTAAGAGGGCAAGGATCAGAATGATACCATCGAGCAAAAGGAGAATACACGGTCGACTACAAACCTAATAGCATCTTTTCCGAGCTTTAGTCTGTCGCCTTCCGTCAAGCCTCTTATAATGGAGAACCATATACAGCCATGGTAGATGACACAGACTCCGGCAATAAATCCGAGAGTTCCCAACGCTGCGAGAAGAAAGATGCTGACAACAAGAATCTCCTTTTTTTTTTTTTTTTTTAATAGCTCCGACCTCCAATCTCGTACTCAAATGTATAATAGTCCCTTTTTTTTGTTTTGGGGGGGGGGGGGGGGGGGGGGGGGGGTTGAGGGGAAGACTTGTGTGGGTGACGACACCCTATCATGCATCGGTACAACAACCCCCACTACGTTTCGTGTTAAAATGATGAGCCATGAAGCCGAAAATCGCGGAGACGATGTTGATCGCTAGCGTAAATCGTGCTGACGGGTTCTGTAAACAGCACTACAGACAGGAAAGAAAGGCACTTCCGGCTACGAGGGCCAGTGCTGCATCGAACACTAGCCATCTCGTCCTGGCTTTATCGGTCAATCTAGGATCCAGAGAATGAGCGTGAAGTTGCCGAATGAGGTCCCTTTCGTTGAGGTGCTTTAGCTGGACGGATGCTTCAACTTTGGGAGAGATTTAGAAACAGCCAGCTCGCGGACCTGCAGTTGGACAGCGTGCGAAACGCCAGAAGGTACTTTATGTACTCCTGGGTAAGACGCCATTAACAGCAAATCAAAGGGTCATACTCAGCCATGTCCTATCTAGACGTTACACTGATTTTCCGCTAGTAGTAGGATGCAGCATCAATCCGCAGAGCTTGGCCAAGTCCACTTGGCTTGTGCGCTTTGTGAAATGAGAATCCGTGTGAAGGGCACGGCCACGAGAGTGGGCGTATCTAGAAATTCTGCTCACGCCCACAGACATAATTACTGCCGGGTTTCGGGGCTTCGGTCTGCCCATTTAGTCATTACTCAAAGTCACCTCTTTCTCGACTCACGTCTCTCCACGCAGCATGGGGCCCGATCGTTCTACTGGCGGCGGAACATGAGACCTGTCGTGTACGACAAGGTGCAGACCTCTCCGGTTGGAGCAGTCTGGACTTTGCTGAAGCGCGTGGTCTCATGGAACATGACGGATACGGATTGCTATAGAAACACGGGACAATCGCCGATGCCCAAACAAGATCGTTTACATTGGCGACAGTGCTCTTGTCGCGAGAGTAGGGCCGCGTCGATGTCGGGTATCAGCGGGGCATAAAATGCCGCTGGCACAGACGACGGTATCGCGGTCTAGACGTGGCTGTGGTGATCGGACAGGAACCGGAGTCTCAACGGCCGGATAAATTCATCAGTACAAGAGTGGATCACTGAAGCCACCGCTCCGAGTCGCCTGTAGATGGCAGAGAGGTCTCGGTCGGTGTTTCCAGGCGGGTCAGAGCTGCCAAGCATTATTAGCGTCTCAGGATGGCATATATTCGGCCAGATAGGTGCGCCAGTTGCAGGGGCACGTTTTTCTTAGGCACAAAGGGTCTTTTGGCCCGTCGCCGTTGTGTGACAGCTCACTCTGAGACTTAGACTGAGGCTGGAGGAGACGGGATGCCTTGTAAATAGGATGCGGCGCAGGGTGGCTGTGGTGGTGCTGTAGGAGCAAGGGCCCACTTTGATGGAATCGACGGCGTCTTTCGCTGGCGTGCTGGACCCTTGGGCGTGGATATGGATATCCACGGACCTCAATTGGCAAGAAGATCGCGTTGGCCTGATCCACGTGGGACGAGCCGTCTCTTATTCGTATGCCGATATCTCAACATGTTTTCCCTGAACGAGAAGGCCAGGCGAGAGGCTGATTGGGTCGGGCCAGATCCGTGTGGCGGTCACGCCCGCCGACCGTGTTTCAACAGCCCGGCCCGTTTGTTGGTGGCAGGAGAACGAGACCCATGGGGACCGCGTGGCAGGGTCGAAGGATCAGAGCCCGATCCACCACACTGGAACTGAGATGAAGAAGCAGCGTGGCAGTGGAATCCCGAGAGCTCGAAGGGGAAGGTCATGCACCGAGGGATGCAAAGACCGGGACAATTGCGGCGTTAAAACGGCTCCTTAGCGCAGCGAAGTGCGGTGGTTTTGCAGCGTGAGAGGAGCTGATAAAGTTTGTTTGATGAAACCCACGTGCGGACCGTGTGCGCACTCTTCTTCGCAGGCAATGCTCCACCCGCCCAATAAGGGCGCGGCAGAGACATGCCGCACCGCGGTCAAGCAATCGATGCTCGCGCTTGGCACGAGTCGGGAGCGCTCACGATGGGGCTCCACCGGCTGGAGAGGAGATGAAGCAGCCGGCGCAGGAGGCCGGGGTGGTCGTTCTAGAACAGCGCTATCGGGATGCGCCCTCCGGGACAAGCTTTCTCGGACCGTACATTGAGTGAAGCTCTCCGGCGCGAGTTTCAGAAAACTGGTTCCCGGGAAGGCGTGAGATTCGCCATGGACCTGTTTCGAGCGAGCCCGAGTCAAACGCGGCGAGCGGCGGGCTTTCTATCTCGGGCGGACTGGAGGGTTCACCACCGGAAATAGCAGCCGAGCCGCACTGCAGGCAGCGCAGTCAGCACACGAGGCGGCACGGATGGCGGCGGGTGTCAACAAGGCTGAGCACGCCACCAGCTGCGGGAGCCCGGATGCGGCGCGCGAGCTGGCGGCGGGCGGCCGAGCATCCTGTGGCTTGCACCGACGGCTGCGGCGGAGTGAGACGGCACAGAGGGGCCGGCGGCAGAATTGCAGCACAAACGTTTTATGCAGGAACGGCGCCGCGGGGGCCGGGCTGCGGCGAAGGGCAGCACACAGCGCGGAGCAGGTGGATCGACGATGATGTCCGTCTGGTGACACCGAGCGCGGAGAGCGAATTAGGTGACTCTCTCGGAGGGCCCGGTGTGTTGTCTGGCGGAGCCGGGCTTAATGAAAGCCAGACGCAGGCTGCGTCAGCAACGGAACGGAACAAACGGACGCGCGAGCGCGAGTCGCCCGCACCACTGGACACGGCAGCTCCAGGCAGCATCAACCCGCAGCAGCAGGCGCGGCACGCGAAGCCTCTGGAGCACCAGCATCGGGGTCGGCGGGCAGCGGCAGCGCGGACATCCGGGCGTCGACGGCTGGCCGGGCTGGGTGGTGTGAGGTGTCGCCGGGGCTCGAGATCTGGGGAAGCATGGGCAATCGTCGCGGCGGCTGCGGTGGGAGCGGTGGGCGCGGTGGTGCTGTGCGGGTGATCGTCTGGCAGGCTGGTGCTGGCCGGTGCTGGGCTGCCGGGCTGCTGCGCAGAGCAGGGAGCCGGCCACGTGAAACAGAACAGGATGCCGCTGGCTGCGCGAGTCTGGCCGAGCTCACGACGCGCCAGCACCGAAGACGCGGGTTTCACTGGGCGCAGCCAGCGTTTGCGCGAGAGCGATGCGGCCTCCCGCTGGCTGACTCTGCGCCCTGCAATCACGGCCAAGCATCTGCCCGCGCACTGGCCTGCGCTCAGCACTCGCACCATGGAGCTGCCCTGCTTTTGCACCGCGCTGCTAGCGTCACAGGGCGCCCGCCTTCCTGCAGCCTCCTTGGTCCCTCAAGCGCCGGCTAGCCCCCCACCGGCCAAGCGCCTGAATTTCCCACTTGGCCTCTGCAACACCTACATCATCGGCCCTGCTCCCTGCTCGGGTTGCGCATTAATTACCACTGCCCTCCGGCCCAGGCCAAGCCCGCAAGATAAATATATCGCCCTGCCCATCCGCTTCCGGCCATCGTCGCCTTCCAGAAAGACCCTTCGACTCGAGATCCACGCACGGCCTCGCCCATCCAAAGCGAGCCCACACCCAGCGCCGTTCAGACCAATTCGCCAATCACCAGCCGGGACCTCCCCGCCGCGAAACAACACCACCCTCTCCTCTCACCACCGCCGCCATGTTCTCTTGCGCCAACTACGAGCGGGGCTGCCGCGGCCGCTGCAACTCCCCCAACGGCCGCTGCGCTTCCTGCATCACCCTCAACCTCCAGGCTCCCGTGCGTTCGCCGAGCGCCTCCTCGGGCTCGTCCGCCGGCTCGGGCTACTCGGCCATGACCGCCTCGTTCGCGTCTCTCGCCGCCGCCTCCGCCAAGGGCAGATGAGAGCCCTGCCGGCCATCTCTGCAACCACTGCGCTCGCCATGGCTCACCGCCCACGGCTCACACGGCGCAGCGATGACCACCACCTCACCACCACTTCCACCACCAACACCACCAACCACCACCTGATTCCACCATTCTGGGCTCCCAACTCAACACCACACTTCCCGATTCACGGACCAACTCCTCCCGCGCCGCTTCGAGCCGCGCCTGGAGGAACCAGTCGTTCCCTCGCACGATCTCTTACGGAGTCTTATGCAACGGAAAGGCGGTCGGTCGCCGCGGAGGGGGGGCGGCCTAGGGCGCCAGAGAGGGTACACCTGGCATTACGAGGGTTTTCACGAGACACGACGAAGCATTACCGGGGGTTCTATGGCGGGAGGGAAAGGCAGCAAGGGCACAGGGCATATGGGACAGGCGCACGTTTCGACCTTTCTACGACCCCATTTCACCGTCATGTCCCAGCACCAGATCTTCCTTTCTCGCCTTGTCCATGATCATTGTTCTGGCGCAGGCGCTCAAGTGGTCATGTCCGTTCATTTTTGATCTTCTCAGTTGATATCCCTTTTCCGAGACACGGTTCTTCATTACGTAGAGCTGGACACTCAATTTGACAAACATCCCAAGAACACCTCTGCTTACGGTTCTCCCGCAGTGTGAATTGGCCACGCATTCCGCCAGCAGCGGCATGCAGCAGCAGCAGCAGTGAAAGCAGGAAAACTACAGGTCACATCGAAGCGGATGGACGCCGGGCGAAGAGTTTTGCCGGCAGTGGCCAGCTCTCACATGCGGAGAGTGGTGCAGCAGAGCGGCGCGCACCTGCATTGCTCGCTGCACTCGTGCCCGATGACCAGCTGACCATACGAGCAGCAACGGCTGGCCCCTCCCTCGCTGGCAAGACGAGCTTGGGGATTGGCGGCAGGACAATGCTCGCTCGAGGGAGGCAGGAAAACGACAGCCGAGGCCAAGTGTTTGCTTGGGCTGGACCGACTTCGACGCGCGGACTCTCGACCCGGCGAGGGGGCCAAAGGGGAGGCAGTCTGTGTGCGTGCGTGCGTGCGTGCGTGCGTGCGTGGTGCTTGCTTGCCTGCCCCGACTCATGCATCCATGACTCCGCTCCCCAAAAGGCGTCCATGCAGACAGCCACACCACAACGCTAATTGCGCCATCCTGCCCGTTCGCGCCGCCTCGCCGGGCAGCGGCGCGCGGTGAGCTCGGCGCAACGCGGACGCGTTCCACCGCGCCGCTGCTCTGCGCCAGCCGCCCGAGGACACGCACGACGCAAGGCGCAGGACGGGCGGCTGGAGACTCCTGGGAGCTTGGGCTCTTCTTTCTCGGCCGTCCGCTGCCTCGGCGGCCTGCCTTCCTGCCTGGCGCACATGCCGCCAATCAATCGAAATCTCACTTGGGCTTCGCTGCGGCTCTGGCTCACCTCGACCCGATTGCCGGCAATCGCCCCAAATGCGCGAGGCGCAAGCGAGGCGGAGGAGAGGGCGAGAGTGGGCGAGGCTTTTTCGCCCACCGAGAAGGGTCAACTGCCCCGTCCGAGAGTGGTGGTGGGCCGGCCTGATGACGGTCTGCGTGTGCCTGGGGCCTAAGGCAGGAAAGAGCGACCGCCGCCCCGCTCTCCTCGCCCTCTCTTTTCGGCCATTGTAGCGTGCAGCTGGCTTTGTGCCGCGCGGGACTTCGCTGCGAAGGAAGCTGCCACGGTTGCAGCTGCTCAAGGCACGCCTGTGTTGGGGATGCAGTAGAACGGCGCGAAAGGAGCAAGTGATCGTAGAGCGAGCGGTGCAGAGGCGCCGTGTATGCGGGATGCCCTACCAAAGCCTAACCTGCAGCGCGCAGACCGTTGTCCCTCCCTCCCGTCTGCCCTGCTGCTCTCCGAGCGTTCTGCGGCCGTGGTCGTCTGCGGAGTTAAGGGGGCCCGCGGCGGGCGAGATAGAGCCGAGGCCATGTGGAGGGGGAGGGGACAGAGGCGCACTCAGCAGCGTCATCAGGTTATCTTAAGCCGTTGAAGACAAGACGCGGGCGTGACGCCCTTACTGTGTGCACCGGCACGGTGGCGACGTCGAACACCAAGAGAGCACCGACGGATCTAGGCCTGTATAGCCGCCACACACACGTGCTCGGTGTAGCCAGGTGGAGGCAGAAAACAACCTGCTCGATGACGACGACGTCCCGCCCCCGGCCGCCAGCCTGCCTCACCCGGCGCCGGAGCGCGGTCCGCCGCCCCTGCTTAGTAGCTCTGCACTCCGCAATCAGTTGGCGGAGCGACGCCTGGCTTGTTCAGCCGCTGCATGGCATCGAGCGTCCTGCACAAATGCTCGCCAGCACCGGATACGTGCACGTACGGCGCGGACGAGGGCAATCCAAGGCTCCACCACGAGCAAGAGATGTGCAAACATCACGCTGACGCTCGCTCTCGCACGCATACACACAGACCAAGGCACAGGCAGGCACACAGACTTGCACGCGCCAATCGCCTTGCTTTCCTCGAAAGGCTCACATGCGCGGCGTGCAGAACCGCACGTTCGGCGCAACGGCCGCGGCCGGGCGAGCGAGACAGCCCTGCCTTCCTGCCTAAAGGGAGGGGTGCGAGTGCCTATCGATCGTGACTTGGTTGGCAGATCGGACTCTATTGTTAGCAGCAAAGGCGCTGGCCGAGCTCCACTTCTTGCTCGTGTAGGCCAGACGAGGGGACAGGAGGGCCACACGAGGCGCAGAGGAGGATCCAGGGCCGTGACGACAGACAGAATGCAGCAAGGCGCCGCTGCGTAGGTGGCTTAACGAAGGGCCTGCACCCGCCGGCCCAGCTGGTTGTGGGAAGGCGGGGGAGAGGGAGCTGGCACACGCGCCAGGCACAGAGCGGGCGACATTGGCCGGCCGGCCGGCAGGTGGATGGGGAGGATTGATTCTACGGCCCTTTTTTTTTTTTTTCTCTCCCCCCCTCCACGTCGACGATGATGGATCTTGCTCCGCTGTCACGCTTTTTCCTCAGTCGCTCGGCTCTCACCAACGGCTTGCCGGGCCCCAGGAGTCAGCGCCTTGGTCCAAAGCAGCAACGGGGCGCGGCGGGAGCGAAGGGCGGCCGGCGGCGGCTTGCGGTCCGCGCGATTATCAGCGCCGAGGGCGTCGAACGGCCGGCTGCTACGCAAGCCTCTTGTGCTGCTGGCGGGCGCACGATGGGCAGCGGAGCGCGAGGTTCGTGGGGTCGGGCGACTTGCTGTGGGCGGCGCCAAACAGTGAGATTGCTCCAGCAGGCGCTCCGGGCAGGGCCTGGCTGGCCACGGTGGTGAGGTTGCTCTGTCTGGGCTTGTGGTTGGCCGGGGCGTGCTGGAGCGGTGTGCACGTGGGCGGTTGGGGACGGGGACGGGAGCGTTCAGGAATTTTGCTCGGCCCTGGGCGCGCTGCGCCGAGTCAGGCAGACGCACGCAGTAAGCATACGAGCACCCGCGGTCGTCTGGATTGAATTCCCGCTATCCAGGATCCGCGCGCGACTGCGCTGGACGATCGCGGCGATCGCACATCGCACCGCCCAGCACCACCACGCGCGATCAGCCTGGCTGTGGCTGGCGAGGCCGCACCGCAGGCCGCCGCGGCTCCCGTCCCCCACGACTCCACAGCACGCAGCCGCGCGGGCGATCCGGAGGGCGCAAGCCCCGCGGTCCTGGGCTCCGGGTGGTCTGACTGTCCCTCGTTTCAGGCCTGCTGGGTGAGTTTCGCCATCGCACGGCGTGTGGAGCAGATCCACTGTTTGTGCGCGCTCTGCCCCTCGCCGCTGCCCCCGCGGCCACCCCTCCGGCCACCCCTCCGGCCACCCCAACGCTCCGCCTGAGCCCTCCCGCCCGCACATCTGCGCCTGCAGCGCCAGGGAGCCCGCCGTCCCGCCCGCCTGCCTGCCGCCCCACCTCGGACTTCCTTTTCCCAGCCCCAGATTCTGCCGGCGTGGAATCCCTCCGCCCGTGGCCCCCCAGGGATGCTCGATGTGCTGCACGTGGCCGGCACGCAACGGCTTCTTGGCCAGCCAAATCCCCGTCCCGGACGCGGCCCGTTTACCTGCCCGCGAGACTTTCCCTCTGCTCCACCCACGCCAGCGGACAATTGCCCGCCTGGTGCTGTTGTCGGGCCTAAACCAGCTGCACCCAGTGCCTCCCGGCTGTGCCAGAACGAACGCCGCCCGCCGTTTACCCTACACGAGGCATGTCTGATCCTGGCAGAGTCAGTGAGCCACATGGCGAACGGGATAAGGGTCATCTCCGGCTTCCGGCATGGTGTGGCCCCTCAAACGCCCGTCCTCGCCTTTGACTTTGGGCCGCCTCCTCCCTCCCCCTTTGCGGAATCTCTGCGAACGTCGTCCGGAATGTTGGGAAGGACTTGACCATCGGTTTGGGAGAATGGTCGGGGATCCCGCGCTTCCGCAGGATCCCTTCTGGCCGTGCGTTTCGATTGTCGATATTCCCAAGCAATGGGAACCTCCAGGCAGCAGCTGGCCAAAAGCCACGAAGGTTTGTCATGGGGGCTGCGACTCAGAAACACCACGGTATTGCGGCTTCTGGAAGGTCACGATGGACTCCTCACGAAGGCCCAGACTACGCCACTCTACCTTTGATTCCCAATGAAACGGTAGGTTCAGTTGGATTATTTTGATCACTTGTCCGTATCTCTATCTCGAACTCTCCGTTATCTTGTCACATGCAGCGCAGTCTAGGCCTCGAGATCAGAGTTCAGCTCGTTTAGCAACATCGTGCGGAGAAAGCGCGTGCGGGCCTAGCGTTCCCGGAAAGAAGCTTTCCTAACGGATCCGCGCTGATCAAGATCGCCCGCTACCGTCTATCCTGGTGGACCAGTAACGTTCAGTGAAGCCCGCACATCAACACTTCTCACTTCTTAGCCTTCAGCTCGCGCATGCATCCCGTCGAACGGTAGTGTGGAAACCCACCCCGGCAGTCCGTTTGGGCATGCGGGCGTCTGAGCTCGCATGAGGGGTGGTCGGAATGTGCATGAACTTGGAGAATCGATCTCGCGGGCGGCGATCATCGATCGCACGGCTCTAGTGTAGAAAAGCCCGCGAGGTCGTCGCCAAAAGCATTCATCCCGCCGGGATGCTTGGCATGTGCTTGGTCTGGATCGTTTCTGCTGTCATCCCTGCCAGAGGTCTTTATGCACCTCTATCGCTTCATTTATCTTGGAAGAGTTTTCAAGCATCCTCGTCTTTTTCTTTGAACATCGCACCATGGCCCACCGCCTGCCGACGTTTTCACCAACTTCACTTGAGGCTATCGTCATCCCCCTCCGTAAACAAAACAGACTACTCCGTTAGAGTGCCTCGGAACCACGTGGGCGTCCCCAGACGTATCCCAGAGTCTTCCAGAACGACCTTCCATCGGCGAAATATGCAGCTTTTCTCCGAGCTTAGCCGCACCACCACGATATCACTCCGCAACGCCTCTCCGCTAAAGCTTCTTGATGCCCGAAACAGCGACCGAGTCAGTCTGTAGATACCTTGCAGCACACGTTTTTCTCCCGGAAGAACGGAGCCGAGCCGTCCGTCGTGCTGCATCGAAGCCTCCACGGACTCCATTTTCCTTGCGTCAATCCGGTTCCCTCCTTCCAGAAGCCCTGTTGAACGAGTCATCACCCCCAAGTGACCTCGTTTCGATTTGCAATTGGCTCTCTGTCCCCAGCCTGGTATCTGCGATCCTAGGCTCCCCTCGGTGTAACTCGCCCGGATCTGCTCCTGCGAGCAGATGACTCTAACCCCATTCCCCCTCCTCCCCTCCTCCGTCGGTTCGAGCCACGAGAGCTTCCAGAACGAGCTTCTGCTGCATAGTCGTACTGTGACCGGGTTCCATGTTGGAGCAAGGAGGTAGTTTCCCAGCCTGCCTCGTGGCCATCTACCGCGGGAAGGTGCTAGCGTTGGGCTCCGCGATAAGCGTCGAACTGTCCCCCTCCTCGCCCCGGAGGCACTTTCGGTGCTATGGTACGGGTTCGAGAGGCTGGTTGTGAAGTCCTCGTCGCTTGTGTGGCTCGCAGACATGGCTGATTCAAACGGTTGAGAATCGCCGGTGGCAGCAGCTGTTCGCGCTGCACTATATTCTTACGGATAGTATAGTTTTCAAAGCCGTCCGTCTACGTGTTCCCTTCAAAGATACTACTTTAGGTGGAAACCCTACAGACAGACAGTAGAAACACGGAGTAAAGAGGGCGAAGAGATATGAGGTAAAGATCACGACGGTGATCAGCAGAGGATGGATAGGTGATAGGTACAGATCAAAGACGCAACAAATTCAGAGTGTTGAGGTATTAGGATGGAGAGGCTTGACAATAAGTAGAGGATAAGAGGTCACAAAGACATCGCCAGGTAGATTTCTAGACAACAATGAAAAAAACAAAACACCAGCACTCGCGAAAAAGAAACTGTGTAGCGATGCACCCGTCGTTGTGCGATGGCTGCCCACTTCCAACTTCGCACCAACTACCTCCACCCTCCCAGGAAAAGACCGGGCTGGAAGGAAGTAAGTAGCTCATGTACGTACACGCTACGCAAACAGCCATCTCAGCTGCCTACAAATGGCAATCCACGTAATGCCCCGAATCTTTGTCCGGTTCCAAGCCACTGTCAATACAGCACACACTTGCTTTCATGATGTGCCGCGGTGTCCTCACCGACACCGTGTGGCCCCAGATTCACAGAAAATGCGAGTCCTCCCCGTGCCATTGAACCTCTCTTTTTCATATTTCCCACACCTATTTTACGCTACAAGAAAAGAGAAACCCCCTGCTCAATTCTAGAGATCCACTGTTTCCTTTCCCCTCCAAAAAGGAAAAAAAAAACACATCATCTGAGTCACTTTTTCGCCCTCTTCTCCTATGACTTGTACATATTGGACATCCTCGCCCGAAAAATCGAGCCCCGATTCCCACGGCACATACAAAGGCCGTGACGGCTCGACGAACCCGAGTACCTTTTCTTTCGGCTTCTAGCACAAACGACTAAATTTTACCAGCTATACCCAACAAAAAGCCTCCTGGTTCCACCCACCGACAAAATCGTACACTCCCTCATTGGGTCTTCTTCTGGCCCTTCGCCTGCGCGGGCGCTGAGTACAACCAGAGCGCCACGAACACCAACCAACCAGCGACGGTAACCCAGATGCCGGCGATCCAGGTCCAGGCGCCGCTGATGCGCCACGAGCGGGGCCACTCGTCGTGAGCGAAGTGGCGGACGGTGACCTCGCGCTTCTCGTCGAGGCTGGTGAGGAAGGGGCGCTTGTAGTTGACGCGGAAGTTGAAGATGCCGTGCTGATCGGGAAGGCGGAAGTCGGCGGTGAAGATGGTAGAGTTGGGGTGCGTCGGCGACGGCGGGAGAGGCGTGAGCGTCAGGCGGTGGAAGGGGGAGAGCATCGTGAACTCGAGCTGCACCTCGTCGTCCGCCTCCGGGACGAAGGGCTGGAGGTGGTCCTCGGCATACTCGGAGATTTCGATTTGGAACGTCTGCGCCACGCGTCAGTGGGGCTCCGTGTAGGAGATCGTGGCGAGAGGTAAGCTACTCACCACGTCGTTCTTGATGCGGTAGATCTTGGGGTTGTGCTCGGGCACGTTGAGGTCGGAGCCGTTGATGCCGGCGGGTGCGGCGCCCTCGTTCAGGAAGTGCTGCAGGCGGCCGACCTTGAGGACGCCAACCTCCTTGAAAGTCCAGGCAGTGAGCTGCTTGGCGAAGTCCCTGTTGACCGTCTCCTCCTCCTTG
Source organism: Neofusicoccum parvum (assembly GCA_020912385.1). Taxonomy (NCBI): domain Eukaryota; kingdom Fungi; phylum Ascomycota; class Dothideomycetes; order Botryosphaeriales; family Botryosphaeriaceae; genus Neofusicoccum; species Neofusicoccum parvum. The sequence continues at coordinate 840,629 of CP087222.1, read as the reverse complement.
CCCTCGCGCTTGACCTTGGCGTCGAACCAGGCATCCTGGAGCAGCTCGGCTGATCCAAGAACGGTCAGGCGAGCCGAGTTGCGGCCCTGGAAAGCCGTGACGAGCGACAGCTGCTGGCCGACGGCAAAGGGGTCCTCGACGGCGTCAGCCTCGTCCTTGGGGTTGTAGGTGTAAGCGGTGCTCGGGGCGCGCAGGATGGGGGCCAGCAGCGGGCTCTCGTTGCCCAGAACGTGGCCAACGGCGCGGGGCACGGCCACGACGCCATCTCCGGCGAAGAAGCTCTTGACGCCGGCCTTCTGGCTCTGGGTGCGCTCGACGACGAGGACATCGTGCTTCTCGGCGGCGGAGGTCTTGTCGTAGTTGAAGTGGTCGACGGTCAGAGCGTTGCGGTCGGCGGGCAGATGGATGTCGAACTCGAGCAGCAGGCTCTGGACCTGGCTGGGGACGGCCGAGCCGCCGGACAGAGCCAGCAGGAGGTTTCCGTCCTTGTTGACAAAGTCAACAAGCAGCTGGGGGGCGAGGCTGGGGCCGAGGCCCTTGGACTTGGTCGGGAGGAGCACGACATGGTCGTAGTTGCGCTCGCCGAGCTTGAACAGCGCCAGCGACTCGTCCTTGGGCGATTGGAAGCTCAGGGAAAAGCCACGGGCTGCGGGGCCAGCGGGTCAGCGATGGCAGAGCTCAGCGATCGGGGGGCCGGGGACGCGGCGCATACCAGTCAGGTCGTGCCAGAATTGCGAATACTTGTCCTTGTCGGCCGGGTCCTCGAGCACGACCAGCGTCCGCGGGCCGTGGGCGCTGAGGGCGCGGGCAACGCCCAGCAGGGCGGCCAGCAGGAGCGAGGTCAGCCACTTCATTGTGCTGGCAATGGAGCGGCGTGGTGGAGGAATTGGCGAGCTGTGCGCGGTGGTGGGCGGAGCTGTAGGGGAAACGTATGCGTACGCAGCGCCAAGACCGGGAGCTCTGACGCCGCCCGCGTAGTCAGCAGCCGCCATCGCCGCCATCGCCGCCGACCTCACCACCACCGCACGCACGCCGTCCGCCCGCATTGCGCCCCGCAACCCGCCCGTCTCGCCCGCGTCCCACGTCTGCTCTCCTCCCGCCGCCATGTCGACGCCGCGCTTCTGGTCCCAGCCCCTCCGCTACATGCGCTGGGCCTCGCACGAGAAGCCCGCCATCTTCTACTCCATCCTCGTCGGCCTCGCCGGGCCCGCCACCATTGTCGTCGTCCCGCCCATCCGCCGCCTGCTTGGCGATCAGGTCGGCCGCCCGGCCATCCCCCTGACCTACCCGAGTAAGTCTGCGAGCGCCCGACCGCCTGCTTGGAGGGATGCATGGCGCGCTGGCGAATTTGATCTTGGGCGCCCGCTAACGTGCATGTTTCGTGGCAGTCCCCAAGGGCCCGCGGCAGATTCCCGAGGGCTACGACGATTAAACACAGCCCGCGTCGGACCATGGGCGGCAAGGTGGATTGGAGATCAGAACCGGAGGAAACCAACTGGAGCGACGCCGTTGCCGCGGCTGTGAATGTGAACAGAGGTGCGCTTACATGCTACACACCTGGCTGGAGCGGGTTGCCTCTGCTTCCGGCGAGAGTGACCTGCCGAGACACGTTGTTTCGTGCGGTCTGCGTCTTTTCTTGTACACCAATACCAAGTTCAAGTGCAAGCACATGGATCATGTCCATCAAGGACAATCCCCTTTCTTTCCTTCTGTCTGCATTTCTTTTCTACGGCGAAAAGGTCTAGGAGATGTGGTTCAATTTCAATCGTCCCTCCATCCAGGTCGCCCTCCCATGCGCAGGAATCCAAGTTCTGTCGGGGAAACAGCTTTTGGTTGATGCTCCAAGGCCGAACATTCCAAAGAGAAAAAAAAATAAAGAAAAAAGAAACCTTGGGCTGTGTCTCTGTGCAAGCAATGACGGCATCCAATCTCGTCTGAGGCATGGATCAAGAGATGAAGTCCTCGAGGTCGTCCTCCTCGTCCGGATTGTGCTGCGCGGCCTCCTGTCTGCGGGAATGGCGGCTCCTCTGGCTCGAGTCTTGGTCCGTCGTGTCTTCCGTGTTCCAGGGGCAATCCCGCGGCTTGATGGTAAACGGCGTCAACCGATTCGCCGGCATCAAGCTCTGGTCTAATTTCAGGTTCGAAATCATGACCGGCTTGACCATCTTCTTCAAGTCCCCCTGCATCTCTCTGACGTGCTCAGCCACCACGCTCCTCCCCGCCGGCGTCAGTGGCGACAACTTCGCCTGCTTGACCGGCTCGCAGCAGTTGCCCTCCCAGAGCATCTTGTACAATCCATACCCGCCATCCATCGCGCTCCTCCCCCTCCCCTCCCAAAACATCCTCGCGAGCCAGTTCATCAGCAAGTACTGTGCCTGCCAGATGAGCACATCCGGCTCATGCGTCTTCTTTCCCCTGCCCTTGTCCACCGCTGGATCGTACCGCAGCTTCTCATGCCTGTACTCCAGCAACCGCTGCTCCAGCCCCTCCTTGAACGCCTCAAACTTCTCCGCCTTCCGCGCGCACAGCTCCCTCACATCCCCCCTCAGCTCCCCCCTCTGCTCCTGCGACCACCCCGCCCACCCACCCACGACGTGACAGCAGGCCTCGCGAAAGATGTAGAACGAGCGCAGCCGCACCGCCAAGTTCACCCACTGGACAGGCGCGGCGCACACGCTCTGCCACAGCGCCTGCTCGCTGCCGAGCAGCGCCAGCTCGAGCGGGGCGAGGACGGGGTGGCGCAGGCGGAGGTAGTCGACAATGTCGAGGATGCTCGACGCCGACGCGATGATGCCGACGAGGGTGTCGCTGTCGACGCGCAGCTCGGCGGCGCCGTGCAGCGCGCCCAGCACCGACGTCCAGTCCGCGAGCAGGTGGTTGGACGGGTCGGCTGCGGCGCTGGAGAGGAGCATCGAGGCGCGCGGCTGGCCCGGCGAGGGGATCGCGTGGCCGTTGGTGTCGAGTTTCTATGTTCTGCCTGTCAGCAGCGTGCTTGCCTTGGTTGGCGAGGCGGATTCGCCGGGGAGGGAGACGCAACAATCATGGTGAGCTTTCCGGGGCTGTTGCCGAAGGTTGTGGACACGTTGACGAGCTCGATGAGATATCGAACCGTCCTTCCTTCGCTGAGTGCTTTCTTGGATAGGACAGCGGCGTTCTCTTTGGTGAGCAGCTCCGCAAACAGTAAGGAAGCCCCGCTGAGCACGTCTGAATGGAGTCTCAGGCGGCGAATTGGCGTGAGGACAATTTCAACATCGCCGTTGACAAAACGCGGGAAGGCGTCGTCGGAAGCCATTGCAAGGCCGGTTGTTACTAAGGAAAAAGGTGTGCGGGTTGACACGCCGATGGTCGGAATACGAAAAGTGAAGGATGCTGCAGGAAAGAGAAGGTCGGTTCAAAGTAGGCCGGCCGTTTGACAGAAAGCGGTAAGGGCCTTACGCGGTTGGAGCAGTCATCTGGACATGGAAGGGCCCCTATGGAATAATCTTGCTCCATAGGCATGCATGTTCTGCTCCGAAAGTGGATAAACAGCCATGCACTGCGTACATATCAACTTCTCACCGCCGTCCCTCCAAATCAACAGCAACAAGCACAGCCACCATAAGTCAGGCAAAGCAAGTGATTAGGTTGAAAGTAGAATTAAACTCATAAGGCCCATACACCTCGCCTCCGCGTCCAGTGTGAATCTCAAACAAACAGCCATTCCAACAAAAGAAACACAACACCTTATCCCCAGCCAATCACAAAAACGCCATTGACCGAATAATGACCCTAATGGTGCCCCTTCTCCCCACAGTCCCCGTTCTGACGCCTTGTTGCTCGTGACCCAAATCGTCGTCATCATCATCATTCCCGTCGTTCCCATCATCCCCGTCCCCATTACCTCTATACCCTCCGCCCTTAGCGCCACCCAAATCCCCAACCAGCGTATCGTCGTCATCGCTCATCAACACCGAATCCTTCTTGATCCCAGCACCAACGCCGACACCTGCCATCTCCCCGCTAAGGGCGGACGCACCTACAAAAAACTGTTCCGTGTGCCGTTGCTCGTTCTCCTCAGGCTGCCCCTGAGACTTCCCGCGCCGCCGCCTCCTAGCGCTCTGGGGGGTTGCAGCTCGCTCAGCAGCTCTGCGTAGCTGTCTCTCCGACTGCCGCCCGCCTCGCTGCCGCCCGCGCCATGGCCGCCATTGGGCACGCCAAGAGCGCTGCGGCGCTCCATGCGTAGGCCCTTCCAGCCCTCAAGTTCACGTTCAACGCGAAGACGGGTCTCACGCTCCTCGCGAAGCTCGCGTTCAGCACGCTTGGCAGCGAGCTGGTGAGCTGAGTCTGAGGACTGGAGCTCGTCGATAGCCGAGAGGAGGGAGGATACCTTATCGCGGGCCTTGCCGAGGTCATCTGACAGGACAGTGTTGGCCTTCTCGCGGCGCTGGATTTGCTGCTGCAGGTCCTTGACCGTCCGGTCGATGGACCGATTAGCACGCGATTCCGTGTTACGTGTAGCGTGGGCCTCCTCAAGCGACTTCTCGAGCTGCAACTCAGTTAGTATGTTGAAAAAAGTAAGAGGGAGTTTGTATTGCGGAGAACTTACTTCTTGGATGCGACCATGCAGATACTTAACGTCCTGGCTGGCGGAAGAGAAGCCCTTGGTCTCCAGGTCGATGAGCCTTAGCTGTAGATCCTTGGCCTTCTTCTCGAGACTAGCCTTCTCCGTGTGCAGTTGCACGTTGGCCTCACGCTCGGCGACAAGGTCCTTCTGGAGTTCATGGCCCAGAGCCTCGGCGCGTCTCATCTTACCAACAGCGGCTGCGGCAATATCTTCCTGCCGGGCAAGGCCAGACTTGAGTTCGAGCAACTCACGGTCGACCTCGGCAGCATTCCTAAGGCTCGGGCTCTCGCTGCGGGCGAGGTCATCCAAACGATCGGCAGCTTCAGCTAGTCGAGACTCGAGTCCCTTCTTCTCCTTGAGCAGCGAGTCGCGCTCACCGGCGATGTCATCAACAGAAGTCCGGAGGCTTCGGACTTGAGAGAGCAGGTTGACGATCTTGCCCTGCGCTTCATTGTGCGCATTGACGGCCTCGTCACGGGAGTTGCTCAGGTCCTGGAGCGTCATTTCCAAGCGGCCCTTCTCCTTGGCCCAGGTCGAGCTGTTGAGGATTTCGTCGTCCCACTTGGCGCGCCACTCCTCGATCTCTTCGTGAAGGCGACCATTCTCTTCGCGAACGCGGATGATGTTGTGACGCTCCTGCTCGAGTTCCTGAGAGAGGCTCGATAACTCAGCCTGGTACTTCTTCCGGGTCTGCTCCATCGACGTCTCCGTGTCTTCAATGTCGATGGCGCGCTGGCTGCGGTAGTCCTCAAGCTCGTTCTGTAGGCGCTTCTTGCCTTGAAGAGCGGATTCAAAGTCAGCGGAGAGATCCTCGATGCGCTCCTCGTATTGCTGTGTCTGGCGCTGGAGATCCTCAATCATGTTGTCCATCTGCTGGCGCTCAGCCATGATGGAGGCACATTGCTCCTCGGACTCGCGCGCCTGTGTCTTGGCAAATTGTTCCGCGCGAGACGCCTTCAGCACAGCAATCTCGGCCTGTTCAAGCTTGCTGAAGTACTCATCCGCTCTGCTCTTGTACAAGTTCAGGCTGGAGGTGACATCGAGAAGCTTAGATTGCTCGTTGTCCAGTCTGATCTGAAGATCGGAGAACTCCTGGAGGAGCTGTGCGTGGTTGGCCTCTTCCTGCTCGCGCTCATAGTTGATGTCAGTGAGCTCGGATCTAGCATCGCGAAGCTCTACCTCCATCTCCCGTTTAGTCTGCTTGAGCTCGTCGAAGGCAGTCTTTGCATCTGCCAGCTCTCCAACAAGAGAGTTGTGCGACTGTAGAATCGACTTCCTCGCCTGTTCTTGTGCATTGATGAGGTCGTACAGTTCCTCGTGCGACTTCGTCTGGACATCCCTGAGGGAAAGCTGTCCAGTGCGGATACTGTTTTCCAAAGTCGAGACCTTCTTCGCTGAATCGTCGAGCATGTCGTGAAGGCGGAAATTCTCACGCTCAAGCTTCTGCATTCTGCGGAGGCTTGGGCTCTCATCTTGCCAACTCTTGGATGGGGATCGGTCTAGCTGGGTTTGAAGGTGGCGTGCACGCATTTCCGACATCTGGAGCTGATTTTGCACTAGCTCAAGTTCGGCCTCAAGATCCATCTTGCTGTTGAAAGTGACTGTGTCGACGCTCTTCTCCGAGCGAGCAGAGTCGTGGGTGGCGTTGCTGAGCTGGCGCTGGTGGAGAGGCGTACTGGTCGGGGGCGTAAATGGTCTCTTGTTCTCAGAGTCTCTGCGCCATGCGCTTGGAGTGTGGCGGGAATGCGCTTGGTTGAGCTGGTTCTGGTTCATCTCCTCGAGAAGAGCGCGCTTCGAGTTGGAGTGGCGGTTGTCTAGGTCGTTGATCTCCCCGTCATAGCGCTCACGTAGCTCCTCAACCAGAATTTCGGCATTGATGGCCCTCTCATTAGCCTGTCGGAGGGAAAGCTGAGCGATCTCGAGTTTCTTTGCCAGATCGACAGCCTTGTCAATGTCAGCCTTGGCGGCCTCGTATGACGCCGGCCCCTCCTCAGATGCCTCGGGTTCGAAGACCTTGCGGAAAAGAACAAGCTGGTTGCGGCATTCAGCGAGCTCAGCATTAGCGCTGTCGAGTGCCGCCTGAATCGTCCGATTATTAGCCTGTGCTTGATTCTTCAACTGCCTTTCGGTCTCAAGCTTGCGGTTTGCGTCGGCCAGTTGAAGGTTAGCGGTCGAAGCAGCCTTCTCGGCATTGCGGCCAGTCATCTGTTCCCGGGTGACCTCGTGGTTAAGGTCCTCCAAGCCAAGGGAGAGCTTCTCCTTCTGCTTCTCCAACGACGTTATCGTAAGTTGAGAATCTTCCACCTGGCGTTGGAGCTTCTTGTTTTCCTCCTCAAGCTTAGTCTTCTCGTTGCTGAGCTGTGAAATCCTGACTCGTTGGCTGTCGCCGGCTCTAGAGTTTGACCTGGCGATGTCGAGGTTCTTTTGCTGGATCTTGTTGAGCAGGGCACGGTTGTCATTTTCAGAAGCAGAGAGGCGTCCTTTGATGGTAACAAGCTCACGCTCGAGACGCTCCTTGTGCTGGTCGTTGTACGCCCGGTAGGTGTCCGACTCCGCGATCATCTGGGTGAGGCCTTGGACCTCGTTGTTCAGGTGATCCCGCTCGGCCTCAAGTTCTTCCACCTGAGTTTCCTTAGCCTGGAGCTGCTGCCGCAAAGCAGTCTGACGCTCATTTGCCTGCTTGACTATTTTGTGCTCTGCGCTAGCCTCTACCTCAAGCTTGGCCTCTTGGAGCTCCAGGAATTGTTGCCGAATCTTCCGAAGTTCGTCCTGGAAGTCTTTCCGTTCCTTCTCAGCGGTGGTGCGAGCCTCAGTCGTGCGGCGCAGGACATCTTGCTGAACGTACATCTCCTTCTCAATGGTAACCTTAGCCTCCTTCAGAGCCTCGTGCTCACTCTTCAGCTCATTGAATTTGTGTTCACCAAGCATTTCCACATCATCCCTTGACTGCCTTTCTCGGCTAAGTTCTGTCTGAACTTGATAGAGCTCTGCCTTGAGGTCCTCAAGTTGCTTCTCCAGGATCCTACGATCTTCGACGGCTTCAGCATCCTCGGACAACTTTGCGTCTAGGAGTGTCTTTGCGTCTGCAGCTTCACGCTCAAGTTGAGCTTTTGCAGACTGGATTGCTTCCATCTCTGCCTTGACTTCGCGGAGCTGGCTTTGGATATTGTCATGGCGGGAGGTCAGGGATCTCTTCTCGGAGTCGAATTTCTGGCGGTCGGACTCGTATTGCCTGTTCTCTGCCTTGAGGATGGCAAGCTCACTGTCTTTCCGCCTTACGAGATCCTCGTAGCTTGTAGCGCTATTCGACAAGTCGGACATTTGCTTCCGGATCTCGCGATTCTCATCTATGAGCTCCTTGACCTGCTTCTTGGCTGAGTTCAGGTCCTTTGTCGCAGTGGCCAGCTTGATATCGAGGTCTTGGTCATTCTTGAGCATTTTGGCCTCGAGATCCTGGAGCTTCTTGTCTTTGAGTGAAAGATGGCTGTTGAGCATGTTGACTTCTTGCTGAAGACTCTCCTCAGCTTCAGTCCTCTGACTCCGGGCATTCTCAAGGTCAGAAACTTGCAGCTCGAGCTCCGTGATGCGATTAACCAAATCTTGCTTCTCTGACTCCAGGCCACTGATAATCTCCCCGGCTTGCTCAAGCTCTTTGCGCCATATGTCAGCCTGTTCCTCGGTCTTCTTCTTGGCGATCATAAGCTCGCTGAGCTGCTCCTCGAGGTTGTCAGAGTCGGCCTCCGCTTCGGCAAGCTTCTCAACGAGCTCAGCTTCGCGAGCCTGCAGACGCTTGAAGATTTCTTCTTTGTCGAGGGCCAGTGCGCGTTCGCTTTCCAAGGTTTCCTGGATTCGTTGGATTTCGCCTTCAGCGCGACGGCGCTCATCCTCGATCCTTTGGCGCTCGGCTTCTTCAGCCTTTCGCTGCTCCTCAAGTTGCTGGATCATCTCATCGCGCTTCTTAACCTCTTGGGCTTGTCTCGTAGCCCCAAGGAGAGGCCGCATGCGAACGAAGAGTTGCCACCAAGGGTTGGCTTGAAGATCAAGATAGACTTGGAAATTGCGTTGGATCACCCGGGTGGCTTCGGCCCTATACAGGCGTTTGTGCGCAATGCGCCTCTGTACGTAGCCACGGGCCACAGACTGGAATCGCGCCATGATCTTGTTGATCACAGCATCTCTTTGCTCCTCGAGTTCGGCCAAGACACCTGCTCTGAAAAACACTTTGGTAAGACCGACACGGTAGAAGGACTTGTCCAGGTTCAGCCTCTCCAAGATCATCTTTGCCGCGACCTGCCCCTCAACATAGCCCTTAGGAATGTCATTGCAGAGAATTTCGTACCGTTGGCGGAACTCAGCAAAAGGCAGCCTGTTGGGGAAACCAGTACGGGCGATTCGAATACCTTCGAGAACACCATTGCATCGTAATTGGTCGAGGACGAGCGGAGCGCTGAACTGTTTGGGCCGTTTCTTGTGATTGGGGATGATGCAGCGAACGAAGTGAGGATGAGTGGAATGCAATTGACCCATGAGCTTCGAGAGGTTCTCCTTATGTCTCTGCGCAACAGTCCGGAACAGGCCCTTTTTGACTCTGCTACGCGTCGCACCGGCTTCTTCGTCAACGTCGGCACAGTCGGCAAACAGATTGGCGATATGCTTCTCGGTAGACGAAGCAAGCAAGCGAGTGACGTTGTCGTTGAGAGGGTCCTTGTTCTTCTCGAGCCATCCTTCGGTCGAATACTCTACCTCGGCCGCGTAATGGGTGAGCATGAAACCTTGCCTCAGCATCGAGCGCCTATACTTGGGGGTCTTGCGGTCCCACAGGTGGTGCAATTTGTCCGTGAAACTTTGGTCGGTTGCTTTTGGCATGACGGAGTCTTCGTCAAGGCAGGAAAAGATACCAATTGGATTCGAGAGTTCGATGAGGTCGATGGTGGGCTGAAGGTCACGTCCGAAGTCGATGAACTTCCATTCGATTTGTTCCCTTGCGTACTCCTCCTGCTCGAGAACGAACATGTGATGGTTGAAGAATTGCTGCAGCTTCTCGTTCGTGTAGTTGATGCAGAGCTGCTCGAAGCTGTTCTCCTCGAAAATCTCAAAACCAGCAATGTCGAGCACGCCAATGAAGTGCGAGTCATCAGACGCAGCCCCCGAACGATCGAGTTGCCGGTTGATCCGGTCGACTAAGTCGCCGAAACCACGCTCGTAGATACCCTTCGATAGTGCGTCAATTGACAGGCGGACCTGCTCCGGAGTTTGGACCTTTTCTACCCATTCCCGGCCTGCTTTGACTCTGGGGTGCAGAAGAGCCTTGACAAATGGCTCAGCAGAGATGCCGAGGAGACGGGAGACTTTGTGGGCCTGAGCTTCTGCATCGGGATCCAGCGCAGCCTGATCACCTCGAAGGCTCTCCTTGATCACAGTGATGTTGCCGAGGTGGAGGACGGCCGCTATGGTCTTCAAGATAGCGTGTTGCTCCTTCTCAGAAAATCCCATGATAAGGAAGGCTTCGATCAAAGCATTCCATTCATCCCGATCAGAAACGCCGCTGATAGTGTCGTTGCCGTGTTTGGTGTACTCGAAATCTTCTAGGTCTAGGCCGTTGAGGAGAAAATCCTGCTTCATCTGCGCATCCGCACCCTGAAGTAGTTGGTAGAAAACGTGGTAGTTGCGCTCGTTAGAATTCAACCGCACAACTCTCGACTTCTCCAGGAGGTACCAGTCGATGTAAGCACCAGCGATCTGACCAGCGCGGGTGAACTCGATTCTGATGAACTTCCCGAATCTCGATGAGTTGTTGTTCCGCACGGTTTGCGCGTTACCAAAGGCCTCAAGAATTGGATTGGCCCGAAGGATCTGCTCGGACAGGTTCGATATTTGCCGGCCGCCAGATTTCCTTCGCGCTGGGGTATCACTGGTTGCCACTGCTGCGAGGTATTGGATGACCTTCTTCGTGTTTTCGGTCTTGCCAGCACCAGATTCACCTGTCACAAGAATACTCTGGTTCTCACCCTCATCCACCAAATTTCTGAAAGCCTCGTCGGCAATCGCGAAGATGTGCGGCTTGGTGTCTTCCCGGCTCCGTCCTTTGTACATGTTGATGTACTCTCTCGAGTAGATGGGCAACGGGCAGTAAGGATTTATGGCCACCAAGAAGAGGCCCGAGTATGTCTGTTTTGCGGTCAGAGGGCGCTGGAGGCATGTTCCGTGACGTGACTTACGTAGATCAGGTCCGCTTGGTATCGCATGTGGAGATTGTGCACTACTGACGCTTCATTCAGATGTGTGAGCTCTGCCATATCGCCGACTTTGTCGAACTTTGCCGGATTGACTTTGTCGACGCTGTCTGCGTCGACGGTTTGTTGCTGCACGGAACATTAGCTATAGGCCTGCGCCTGCGGGAAATAGTACACGTACGTCTCCATCGTCGCATTGAACGAGCAGATTGTTGCCCTCCAACTCTTCTACAACCCATCCGCGCACGAAAGCCTTCTCCGGGTGGCGCAGCCAGACGTAGCGCTTGCCCGAGAAGTCGTTTTCTCCCTCGATGCCTCGTATCAACTGCGGTGCGTTCTGCATCTCTTCCGATTTGATGAATTTGGGGGCAAACGTGCCCCCGGCAAGCATACTGTTACGATTCGAGTCGGAGCGGATGCGTGTTGTGTCGGTCCGGGCAGGTATTAGGGCATTAGTCGACTGGGTCCGGGCGTGGGATTTGAATTCGGTCGACGACAGCGGCGATGAGAGGGCCATGGAGTGCGGGCGACTCGAGGCCGGCGCAGGCGTCGGCGAGGGAGACGGTGAGCCTCTGTTGAACGGGCTGGCCCTCCAGCGAGGACCGTTCTGCGCGGGCGCGCTCATGGTGGCGCAATGAAGGGACGAGAGTGTGTTTAGCGGAGATGGGTATCAAGACGAAGGCGCATGCCGCAGGCCTGCTCGCAGGGAGAACGAAGAAGCAGACGGATGCACACGATTAGATCCGGTATGTACAGGGCTGCATGGCGGTGGGAGGTGTGAGTGCGTCAGTGTCTGGGGAGGGATGCTTGTGATGCGCGGGTGGAGAGCGCGGGCGATCAGCCGGCTGCTCTGTGTTTACGCGGGTGCTCGGGGCAACGACACGCGCGAAATGCCAAGCGCCACGCACGCCGGGCGGTGACAGGCCGCGCCCATCGGCGATCGGCGTCGCTGCACCGGCCTGCGAAACTCCTCGTTTTCGACTCCCGCCAGCACAGTCTTCGTGACGCCCTCCTCGTCCCGTCCATCCACCCCGCACCCCCAACGCCCAACGCGCATCGCCCCGGCGCCCTTGTCTTTGCCGTAGACTCGCGGGCTGCTGGCTCGCTCCACCGTCCGCCTGTCTGCGTCGCGCCTGGGAGGCCCGTCCGCCTGCGTTCGCCGCCTCGCCGCATCGCCTATCCACTACCCATTTTTGCTAGCTTGGCAGTTCATGCGGTTGTGGTTGTGGCACACATGCATCGGTGTCACCTCGTCTCCTCTCAACTCGTAGACACTTGCTTACGTGACCTCTGTTGCTGCTAACGCCCAGGTCCGCGACTCGGCGAATCTGCTATGGCGAACTATCCGCCATCAGCGCCGTTCTTTGGCATGCCGCCGTATGCCCACGGCTTTCCCCCCCAGAGCGCTCCGCCGCCCCCTGGCGCCGGCCCTGCCTATCACAATGCCCCGCAATTGCCGCCGCCGCAGCAGCATCCGCCACCGCCGCCGCCGCAGCAGCAGCAGGCGCACAACGCGTCAGGCGTCCAGAACAACACGTCCCTTCCCCCGATGGACTTCAACGCCCTTGGGTTGAACCCAGCGCAGTTTGCGGCGCTTTGGCAGCAGGTGCAGAACGGGAATGCTCCGCCTCTGCCATTTCCACCGCCCTTCACTCCGCAGTCAGGTTTTGCCCCCCCTCCACCGCCGCCGATTCCCTTTCCTACCAGCTTTCAGCCCCCAGGAACGCCAGCATTTCCTGCCCCGCCCCCGCAGACATTGCCTGGCATCGCTCCCGTACCGCAATTTCCCGCGTCGTCGGCGAACCTCCCTGCGCCGAACAACAGAGTGATGGAAATTGTCAACGGGGACAAGGAGGAGGGCGAGTTGAGCGACGAACCCGGGTCGCAAGATGATCGAGGCCGCTCCTGGACACGCAGCGATGGCCAGCTCAATGGAAGAGGTGATTCCTACCGCCCAAGGATGCCCGCTGCTGTACCGGGCCGCCCTCCACCGCGTCCGAGGAAAAGCGACCGGTCTGATGAGCTCAACCGCACTGACTTTGAAGCGACATCAGGGAACGACAGGCGCTTCTACGGCATGCCTTCCAATGGCGGGAGACCAAAATCGCCCCAGTGGCCAAACCAGCACAGCAGACGCTCACCTATTCATTCACCTAAGGACCGTGTGTACCGCGAGAGCAGACTCGAGACCTCACAGTATCCTGCATACCAGAGCAAGCCTGAGTCGCAAGGACCTGCAACATTACCTCGCCCAGGGGATTCTCCAGACAAACATGACGGATTCGATAGGGACGAGTTCGAGAACCGAAGACGACAAGCTGAAACGTTCCTCACGGTTCTGCATAGTTGTGGCTATAGCTATGCGGACCTGCAGAAGTGCGGCTTCGACCCGAAACTGGTCAAGGAGGTTTGGACTTCGCTTGGCTTTTCCCTTGATCAACCGCCTCTTAAGCAGGACTCGGTCAGCTCAGCGAAGAGTTCGAAAGCAGAGCCTTCAGCTCCAGCCACGCGGGAACATCTTCCAGCTTCAGCTTCGGCGCCTTCCCCTACAACTGCGACCCCAGACCCGCTTCCACCAACGAAGCCTCAGCCTACCGTAGGTATGGCCATGACTAACAAAGTAAATGCTGGGGCTACTGCATCTTCACCAACTGATCGTGCTGCATACATCGCCCGTCTGATGGCGGCGAAGAACAGCAAAGCCGCTCAGAAAGCAACACTAGCCGCATTAGACTCATCGACCCCATCTTCGGCACCGGTCTCAGCCGCTCCATCACCCGTCCAGGCGCAGACCAATGGCGAGCCCTCCGTAAGCAGGGATGAAGTTCCGCAGCAGAAGGCTACACCGCCCACAGATCCTGCTGTGCTTGCTGCTCAGAAAAAGGAGGCGCAAAATGAGCTGTTGCGGAGGAAGATCGAAGCGCTCAAGATTCCAAAGAAAAAAGCCGAAGATGAAGCCCGCGCCAAAGCCCAAGCCGTTGCAGCATCATTGAGTGCAAGCAGAACGCCGTCAAGCTCTGGGACCAGCACGGCGGCTCCCTCGAAGTCTGAGATTCCAGTCAGACCCGCTCAGAAGGAAATCGCTACGGCAGTTTCGACGCCCTCAAAAGACCCTCAGGTGCCACACATGCCTGTGCAATCTCCTGGAGGTATTCCTGGTTTGTTCATGACCGCACCTTTTTCTCAGGTTGCTCCTCAACCCTCCCAGCCTTCCACTGCTGTTCCTCCAAACAGGGGTCGAAAGCGGCCTGTAGCAGCAGACTTCGAGGATCTGCAACAGTCTCGGACGCCAACTTCTTTCAAGCGTCCTTTTGGTCAGAGCCACAATGATCATGAACAGATGATCATCGAAGTTAGTGACGACGAGACAGCGGGCAGCATCATGGACATTGATGAAGCTGACGAACCGCAGCCTTCTGTTCAGCAGTCCAGCCAGCCCCTGCCGAGAGTAGGAGCTGCCCGCAATCTTCCCCCTCTGACAAATTTCCCCACACGACCAAACTTCAGCAGGCAAGGATCAGCGCAATCAACACCTCCAGCTGCTCAAACTCCAATTTCAGCCGCAAAGATTGAGGATTTGAGACGCAAGGAGGAGGAGATTGCTGCTCTCAAGAAGAAACTGGCCGAAAAAGAGCGTCAGCGCTTGGCTAAATCTCAGTCGAGTCGCGCTCAGACGCCCGCAACTCCAACACACCAACCCTCTCAGACTCCGCAGCAAGTCTCTAGCCCTTCGGCGCATCCTCCTGTTCACAAGGAAGTTTCAAGAGTCCAACAGCCTACGAATGCTGATTCAGCATCTCGATCCGGGACACCCGCCGCCACAACCTTGATCAGTGCTCCACAGTCACCAGCAGAATCTGAATGGAGGCGTCGGAAGAGGGCGGAAATTCAGTCCGGAATCTCGGCGTACGATGCCGATATGAAGAGCAACCTGAGCCGGCTGGAGCAGCTGCGGCGGGAAATGGAACAGATCGAAGCCGAAAATCGACGTCGTCAGCAGGAGAAAGAAACTCTCATTAATGAACTTGAAGGTCTCGGGATCGATACTGAGGGCATGCCGCATGAGGAACTCCAGGCGAAAAGGGATGAGATCATGCAGCAACAGGAGGCCAAGGCTGCAGCTGCTGCAGAAGGTATGGCTTTGTTCCACGCTGGGCCCATGGTTAATATGCTAATCAACTTACAGAATCAACGAAAGCGGCTGGCTCAATGCCCTTGGTTGAGCCACTGGCAGAACTGCCGTCAGCTCTAGATGAACGAAAGCCACAAAAGATCTCGAAATCCGGAAAAGCACCTTCGGAAAGCTCCGGCGAACAGATGTCTATGTCTGAAGGCGAAATTGAAGACGAATCGGATACCACCGAGGCCGAAATGGATATGTCAGATAGCGATGCCGAAAAGGACGAACCTGTTCCCATTCAGACTGCAGCGAGTACCATGGGCACGACAGCGGCGCCCAAGTCCATCGAGCGCCCACAAGCTACACTTGTAGAAAAGCCTCAGTCGAAACCAGTATATCCTGCAGAGGGATCCGAGCAGGAAGATACAGAGGACTTCTACTCTCCTGACCCTCCAGCCGAGGTGTCCAAAGTTGCTCAGGAGACAGACATGACGAGTGCGGAGATCTCTCCTACAGAAAGTGCTCAGCAAACTCTCGACGCTGGTGAAAATGAAGCCGCTGAGGACGAAGACGATTACGCCCCGCCGGAACCCCTTGAGGGGCAGCTCCTCACAGCGGAAACCGTTCCGTCTGACGCTGGTCAAGCGGACTTGCATGCCTTCGGCAACACGCTTGCTACGCAAGAACCAGCCGATGCCGAGCTTGGCAGCGCAGTTGATGTCCCGATGGAGCTGTCCGCGTCCTCCGCAGAATCGAGTCAGCCAGGATCTGCCAATCTGGACGCTGCTGAACCCGATGCAAGGGATGCTTCATCTGAAGCCATGGACGAGGGAGAGGACGACTATGATCCATCGGACATGCTCCCTGAACCGTCTCCATCGGCTCCTGCAGGCGATCATTCAACGCCTCACTCAATATCCTCAGAAGGCATGGCCGGACTGAGCGCACCGCAGTCAGCTGCTGGTGGTCAAACTGCTAGAGAAGCCAGACCGAGTTTCATCCATTCAGCGTCTGGAATGCCATCTCAAACGCCTCAGATGA
This sequence comes from Neofusicoccum parvum, assembly GCA_020912385.1. Classification (NCBI taxonomy): domain Eukaryota; kingdom Fungi; phylum Ascomycota; class Dothideomycetes; order Botryosphaeriales; family Botryosphaeriaceae; genus Neofusicoccum; species Neofusicoccum parvum. Next base: position 824,632 of record CP087222.1, on the reverse strand, counting down.
GCATTGTAGCCGACGAGCTTGCGCCTGAGCTGCAAGGACAGAACTCGGAAGGGGACAAAAGTAGCCGCAGTGTATGTCTCCCTTCCTGACGAGTTCCGCCACTGATACGTACCCAGGCTCCGGAACCCATTGACCCGAAGAGGCAGGCCTTCTACACGGCCTACGAGAGCCCCCTCCAGCGTTTCAAAGCATACCGCTATCATCCCCAATACTCACACAGCGTTTCCGGTGGATACAGGTCGCTCACGTACAGCCACGAGATCGATCCCATGAAGCCCATCTGCCCATTTGAGACAGCCGGGGGCATATGCAATGACAGTGCATGTGACGGACAGCACTTCCGCGCCATGAGCATTAGTGGTGCGTCACAAGGCCAATCGACACTCTTCCCTCCCCTGCCCCCTTCTCCCCGCTTAAGCCCCCAAGCTGACACAGGACCATTGCCTCGGCAGAGGACAAGATTCTCGTCCAATTGGGAATTGTCAACCCCGGACGAACGCCTGAAGAGCAGGAACAGTGGCGAGTAGGCCTGAAGCAAGTGCTGAAGGGCCTGCGTGAAGACAACGTTAGGGACGCCGAGTCCGTTGCCGCCGCGATTACGAAGTACCGTCGCGAATTCCTCCAGGACCCCAGTCGAGTACTCAATATTTGAGGCTCGAATTGCGGGATGTAGGAGCTCCAAAGTCACGCAGCCGCTGACCTTGGGCATCTGACTGCCAGACCTGGTCTTGCATATATCTCGATATCAACACCCAGATCTGCCGTGATTTTGCCAAGCTCGGATCTCTTTTCTCTCTCCCCCAGTTCAGCTCTCTTCCCCTATCTTCCTTTCACGATCGATGTTCTCAGCGATGCCATGCCAGAAAAAGCAAAAAGAACGAGGGGACGCACAAGAAAACGTGGATGAGCACGATGCTCGTGAAGAGTGTTTGAAGTAATTCGGCATCGATTGGCGTAATTGCAGAGATACCCGTTTTGCATGGCCGGGCGTTTGGCACCCATTCGCAAAACCAGCATTCTGGGAGTAGTGGTGGTCGGAAAAGCGCGACAGCGCAAGCCGTTGGTTTGACGGAAAAAGGAGACAATCCGTATAATGAACGGGCGGATTCTGTACAGCATTTGGCACCGGGCAAAAACATAGGTAGCATCATTCTTAGCCTTGCAGGTAGAACTGATCAAGGCAATAGATAATTCTTGGAGTTGATCCTGCTCGCGCCGCTTTCCTCCGGCAAACGTTCGAGTAGCGGGAGCCTCGACGTGGCTGCATCCTTCGGCAAAGGCTCCTGGTCCAAGACGAGCTTGGCGCGGCCGCGCCTTCCTTCGGCAGAGGGTCGCGATGCGTGAGGGTCCAGACGTGGCTGCGGCGGTCAAGATTGCACCGCGTTGGTGGAAGCTTTCCCGAGACTGGCTGAGGTCGACGCGGCCACGCGGGCGCTTGGGTTTACCTGAAGCGGACGAGCAAGTTTGCCGACGCGCCGAGCTGGGCCTGTTCTCCCCGCAGGCCCCGAACCCCAGTCCCCACCTTCTGCGTGCGGCTGCGCAGTGTGTCAGCAGCGTCGTGAAACTTCCCTCCGGAAACCGGCAGTGTGGCGATGTTGACTCGCTGGCCGAGCAGTGTCTGGCGCCCGCTTCTTATTTCAACGTCGGCCGTCCCGCGCCTCTGCGCACCTCTTGACGGCGCACACGCTGGAACCCAGCAAAAATGCCGCCCGCTCCAGCGTCGGCTCCTGCTCCCTTCTCCGTCTCCGGCAAGACCGCCGTTGTCACAGGCGCAGGCTCTGGTGCGTGCTCAACCCCAGCCGCATCCACACGTGACTGACGCCAGCCCGCCCAAACCAGGCATCAACCTCGCCTTCGCCCGCCTCCTCCTCGCCCGCAACTGCAATGTCGTCTTCGCCGACGTCGCCCTGCGCCCGGAAGCCCGCGAGCTCGTCGCGCAGCACAGCGACGCCTCCACCACGCCGCGCGCGCTCTTCGTCGAGACGGACGTGACGTCGTGGCCGGCCCTGTCCCGCGCGTTCGCCGCCGCGCTGGCCGCCTTCGGCGACTTCGACATCCTCTGCCCGGGCGCCGGCGTGTACGAGCCGCACTGGAGCAGCTTCTGGCACCCGCCGGGCGCGCCCGAGGCGCGCGACGCCGCCGACGGGGCGCCCGGCCGCTACAAGCTGCTCGACATCAACGTCACGCACCCCATCCGCGCGACCCAGCTGGCCCTCGCCCACTGGCTGCACCCCAGGGCCCCCGCCGCCAAGGCCTCCCCGCTCAACCCCAAGCGCGTCGTGCACATCTCGTCCGTCGCCGGCCAGGTCCCCAACTTCAACGCCCCGCTGTACGCCGCCTCCAAGTTCGCCGTCACCGGCTTCGTGCGCAGCATGGCGCCGCTCGAGCCGTCGGCCGGCGTGAGGGTCAACGCCGTCGCGCCCGGCGTCATCCGCACGCCGCTGTGGATGGAGAACCCGGAGAAGCTGATGTTCGTCGACCAGGAGCGCGACGGCTGGGCGACGGCGGAGGAGGTGGCCGAGGCGATGGTCAAATGCATCGAGGACGAGCGCCTGGTCGGCGGGACCGTGCTGGAGGTCGGCAAGGGCTGCACGAGGAGGGTCGAGATCTTTGGCGATCCGGGGCCCGACAGGGATCCGAAGAGTGGGTTGATCGTGAGCAATGGGGCGAAGGGGGCCGAGGCGATTTGGGGGTGGTTGGGGGATGAGAAGGTTTGGGGTGCGGCGAAGTTGTGATGTGCGGGACAGGGGATAGTCGCCAACATGGCCCGGGTGACCGTCTCTCGGGTGCCGTGGTTTTCGTCGTGGTTTGTCCTCGTTCTTATGCTGGCCGCAAGATAGAAACAGACAAGCAGCTCCTTGTACAACTGAGACTTTAGAGAACAGCATGGCAATTCCACCCGTAGAGAGAGGCCATGATTCACGGCGTAATCTTCTGACCTTTTGCAGCGTTTGCCCGGGAACATGCTTTGAGGCATGTATGCTACGTCCCGGCATGGCCATATGCCCTACAACTGTCGTCACGATGTGCTACGCAAGCTGGATGATTCGGATTGTTTGATCGCTCGTCATGACCGCCTCCGGTCTAGCTTCTGCGAACCAAAGTCTCCACACGTGCAAAGGCATATGTCCTGCATTGTCCGCGCAGAAGATTAGAAATCCAGTGCATCACACATCACGATAGGCGATAAGATCATGGTACATGAGGTGCTCGAACGCATGTAGTCAGCTCCCAAAGGGGCAGGAGTAGCGGCCATTCCCGAGCCTATGAAGACATCGTCCGAGATCTGCTGAACCTCTCACCGGTACGCCGATCAAACCATTACGTTGAACTCAATCCTGACAGCTCACATCCACATCCTCCAATGACACGCGCCCCAGACACCGTTCGCAACATCCTGCCGAATCACGCAAGAAAGACAGTCCACACAACACCATGGGGGAATGAGGCGCACGCAGCATTGGATAGAAATACTCTTTTTTTTTCATGTGATCCTATTCAACGTGGTATATAGCCTGAAGTCCAATCCCCGGAGACCTCTCCCAATCCTTCCTTCAAAAGAACCCACGGGGTATTGCGATATGATCATCCTTGTTCATTCGTCCTCCTCTCCCTTGTTCCCTTCAACCGACTCGAGCCGAGCTAGATAGATAATCCCGCACCCCAATCCAAATCAAGAAACTCCCAGACATTTTCCGTGTCCTCCAGAAAAGCGCCTCGCTTGTGTAACGATTGAAATACAATGTGGCCGTAGCCTAAAAATATACAAGAACTGCCCAACATCTGCCCAAAGCAGATTGTGTGATCAGGCGCCCGAAGCCTCCGCAGTCGGAGGCTCAGCTTGCTGGGTGTCGCCGGTTTCACCTGCTGCACCGGCCGCACTACCTTCTCCGCCCTCTCTTCTCTCGCTCGCCGGACCGATAGTGGTCACGCCGTGCTCTCCGCCGCAGCCAAAGCTCATGATGCGGACCTCACAGTCCTCGCCGGCTGACACAAGCTTGGAGTCGCCCAAGCCAATGCAAGTCACGGGGCCGGCGTGGCCCGTGAATGTGCGTTCGTGGCGGCCTGTCCGAGGATCCCACACCTTCACCATGCGGTCCTCAGCTCCCGAAACAAGGCGCAGCGTATCGGCAGCAATAGCCCAGACTCCTTCAACGTGACCGAAAAAGGTCTTGAGGCATTTGCCTGTTGCGACACTCCAGAGACGAATAGTGCCATCGAGGGCGCCGGTAATCATGTAGCGCGGTGGCTGCGGGCGCTGCGGCTGTTCGGGGTAGAAAATTTTTGGATCCTCGGAATAAGGAGGGGTGATGGGGCCGTTGAAGTATCGCAGCATGTTGCCACTGGCGTCCGCCTCAGGAGTATCTGGCTCGTGGTCATGGTCTGAGTGCGGATCGGACTCCTCATCGTCCAACTCAAACTCCGGGGGCATGGGCAGCACTTGCTGAACCTGGCCAACGTGACCGTGAAATACCTTAAGGCAGCGCTTCGTATCAAGGTCCCACAGGCGGACGGTGCAGTCGTCCGAGGCGGAGAAGATGGTGCGTGAAGGTCCGTCGATCTTCACCGCGTTGACCCAGTCGGTGTGGCCCTTGAGGTTGAAGGTGGACTTGTCGGGGAAGTTCCACACCCGGATAGTGTGGTCCATGGATCCCGTTGCGAGGATGTTATTGGCAAAGTGGAGCGAGACAATGCCACCGGTATGGCCGGGGAAAGTTCGGAGCAGCTCGCCCGTTTTCCAATTCCACAGGCGAATGGTGCGATCAAGGCCACCGCTGAAGAGACGGTTGTCTTCAAACTGCAGGCATCGCACCCCCGCAGTGTGGCCGGCAAGCGTACGGATCTCTTCGCCGGTGTTGATGTCCCAGATCTTGATTGTGGCGTCATAGGACCCGGTGGCGAGGATGTTGTCGTCAAACTGCAAGCACATGATGCCGTTTGTGTGGCCCCGCAGAATTTTGGTGCTGCAGCGCCCGTACTTCCAGTTCGTGCCGACCTTGAAGCGGTCCTTGTAGACATCTTTCCACGGTCTCTTCGTCCGCGGCTGAAATACAGCGTCTTGGGACGAGCTGGGCCCCGCAGTGCAAGGTCGTTTCGCAGCGCTGTCTTCCGAGTATTCCTCGGAGATACGTCTCTTCAGGCTGCTGGGACCGGGGCTAGGGCTAGGCGCCCGGCTAGGGCTGGGAGCGTTGTCTGTGTGCGACTCTGGCACGGGCAGCTCGTTCAGTCCCCTTCCTGTTGCTCTCAACTGCATCTGTCGCTTCTCCGTCCGTAATCTCTTGGCTTCCAGGAGAGGCAATCCCCAACCGCACTTCGTGCATTTCCTGTCGATGTGCTGCTCGCACATCTTGTGCCACACTACATCGTCTTCGGCGAGTTGTCTCCATCGACGGCTGACTTGGGCGGCCTTGCATAGCGAGGTGGTGTCGAGATAGCAGAGAATCTTGAAGCCCAGCTCCGGGGGCAGAGCGGCGAGAAAGTCGATTTTGATCAGGTCACGGACGGCGGCAGACACGTAGGAGAGCTGGGGGAAGCAACACTGGGCGAGGATGCCCTGGAGCATGAGGTTGCGGTGCTTGGAAGGTGCGGCGGAGAAGAGGGACCAAACATGAGCGATGCCCTGTTGGTCAGACTGCGATAGCATTGCGAGCTCCTTGAGGGCTGTCAGCTGTGCGTGTCCAATAAGCTTCGCAGTAGCGCATACCGTTTGGAGCTGCTCCATAGAGGGCTCGTTGACCTGCCTCCTGCACTTCACGTCCGGACGATGCCGGTAGCAGTACTTGGTGTTTGACTTGTTCATGGCCGTTGGCTGCGGGTTGTACTGGTTGGGGATGTGCTGGGCCAGGAAAGGCTGGATGGTCTTCGCGGCCTGCTTGCTTGTCGAGGATATGGATATCGAGTCGTCCTTGTCCTCGGCCTCCTTGTCGGCCTCCTCGCTGCCAAGATGGTGCCGACTGCGCGGGCGGTCGTGGTGGTCGTGCTCCCGGCTGAGAGCGTCCTGGGCATGCTCGTGCGAAGGGCCCGGCAGGTCCTTTTGAGGCGGATGGCGCAGCGAGAGCCTCCTGGCTGGTGGAGCGTGCGGGTCGTGGAAGAGCGACGGCGATGCCGCGTGCGGCTGCGAGCTTTGCGCCATTGTCGGGCTCTGGGAGGGCGCGCGGTCGGAGGGCGACGGCGCAAGGGGGTATTAGAGTTTGAGACGTGGTTCAGGCCATGCGCGGTGGTTGTCGAGATTGGCGGAATGGATGGCGTGCGAGGCGCGGAGCGACGGGGACCTGAGGACGGGGAGGCGGGCGGTGCGCGGTCGGCCAGCGCAGACGGCTATTGTGTGCTCCCTGGGGATGTGTCACGACAGCTGCAGGCGGGCGCGGGCTTTATTGGGGATTGGCGCGGCCAGACAGGCTGCACAGGCGGGCGGTGGCGTGCTGGGAGAGTTGCGAGGCCTGGGCGGCTCAAGCACGCAATCGTCGCCGCGATGGTGCGCATCACGTGCGATGACTGAATGCGCGCGGTCTCGGCGACCTCGGTGGCTAATGCGCGGCCAGCCGAGGGGTCTCGGGGAGCGCTCGCGCCTGCACGTCGCCGGCCTGGCCAAGAGGCTCTCCGTCGCGGTCCGGCATGGCGCCAGCAGCCAGCAGCCAGCAGCCAGCATGGGCGCGGCCTGCGCAGCGGCAGACCGCCCGGCCGCCCGACCGCCGATCCGGCTAGCGTGCCGCCCAGGTCGAGTCTGGGGAACGGCCAGGGTCCGGAAGCTCAACGCCCATGCGCGCAGCCGTCAGCAACACCACGCGCCGCTCACCACCCGAGCCCACACCGCCGTGCCGCCTGCCAGCACACTGCCCGGCCCCCATGTCCTGGCACCCAGCGCCTCTCCCCGTCTCCTCTGCATGACATCATAGCCCGCGCAGAGCGCTGCCGCCGAAATGGCGTCCCCGCAGTCTCCGGCCGCGTCCACCGGCAGTCTCGATAACGGCCCGCCGTCGCTCGAGCAGCTGGTTTCGCACTTCGTCAGCGCCAAGCGCTCGCTCGCCTCCATCCACCACGTCTGGCGCGCCAACGAGGTCGTCACCCAGGCGCGCCAGCTGCTGGAGGTCGATGCTGTCCTCGCGAGCAAGATTGCCTTCCTCGGGCGCGGCATCGACGAGCAGACCAAGACGCTGAGGGCCTTGCGCTATGGCGTGGATTTGGTGGGCGTAGAGGGCCATGACGAGTTCAAGGTGTGCTTGACCAACGACCCCGGTGTTTCAGAGCAGCCTGATGGTAACAGTTTGATTCGCAGGACCTCCTCGCCAGCCTCGACGAGTCCTCGCACCATCTGCACAACACCCTGCAGCTGCTGAAGGACACGCCTATCCACAGCACCCTGCAGCCCCCCGGCACGCCCCAGAAATACCTGTTCGACTTCATCGACTCGTCCAGCGTCGACGATCTCGAGGCTTCCCTGCGCGCCTGTATCGACCGCACCAACGAGGCCGACTCAGCGCTCGCCGAGACCATCGACGCTTTCGGGGCGTCGCTGGCCCGACTTGACGATTCCGTAGATTCCTGTCCGCCGCCTCCGGACCCTTCTCCCTCGCCTCTGCCTCCCTCGTTCCGCCAGCTCGAAGCTCATGCTACCGAGACCGCATCGCTCCTTCAGTCTCTTGTTAGGCACTACGACCTCTGCGTCACCGCACTGAAGCACACCGAGGGAGGCAATGAGGCGGCTACACGAGCCACGTCTGAGGAGTCTCCACTTCCGAGCTCGAGCGATCTGCCCCACGACCTGGACCCAAACCTACATGTCAATCTTGACCAGCTTGATCTCGATGTCGCGAGCCTGCGGCCTGATGCCCCACCCCCGCCGCCTATGACCGAGGCCGAACGCGCGGACATGCTGGCGGTGCTGGCAAATGACGCGGCGGAGGTGGATGATGTGGTGGCAGAGATTCGCGATCGCGTGTCGGACATGGAGGCGCTCGCGTCGGAAATGGCAGGCCACATCGAGGCTCTTCAATCGTCGTACACGGCGCATCTACAGGCCTTCCGCGTCATGGTGGATGTTGGCAAGGAGGTCCCCGAGCATCTGGCCGCGTGCCGCACGTTCCAAGCCCGCTGGGCCGAGGAAAAGACCAAGATCGAGGAGGGCATGCTTGCGCTGGAGGGCCTGAGAGAGTTTTATGACGGATTCTTGGATGCGTATGATGGATTGCTCGTTGAAGTGGGCAGGAGACGGCAGGTGAGAGAAAAGATGGAGAAGATTGCTCGTGAGGCTTTGAAGAAGATCGACCGGCTCTATGAAGGTGAGTGCCCGATAAACCAAGGCTCCTCGGCTCGTTACAAACTAGCTCCATTGCCCTCTTAGTGACAGGGCAATTTGTAACGGTTGGCATCTGACCTGTCTCATAGATGATCTCGCGTCACGTAACACTTTCCATATCACGCAAGGCGAGCATCTGCCGTCGGACATCTGGCCCGGCCTCGCAGACCCACCCCCTCGCTATGAGATCTTGGTCTCATCCAATCGTGAACTGCCACCATCGGCAGCTGAGGCAGGCGAGCAAGAGAGCAGCAAGAGAGACAATGGCAGCATCGAAGAGATCGAAAGACGTATTCGCGACATCAGCATCCCGGCGCTTCCCAATGACGTGGTTGACGAAGCTTTCCGCCGCATGGAGCAGAGACGAGCGTAACGAAGGAGACCACGAACGTACGAACGGCCGTCGAAAGTTCAGTATTGATTGTTTCTCTTTTTTTTTCCTTTTTTGGGAAGCACCCACTGCGACACTGCTTCGTCATTGAATAGACTACGGCGCATGGAACATGGAAATGGGCAGGGGTGAATCATGGAAGAAGCAGTCCCACAGAACGGTAAGGTAGATGAACATGAGACAGGCGCCTCAGTGGTTGTTTTTTTGAATTCTCAGTGAATGGATAGACCGAAATGACTTAGCATACGCAAGCGCGCTATATACCCCTCTCTTCATATCCAACTATGCGACAGAAATAAAATCTCAGTGCCTCATTCATGCGTGATGCCCCAAGAACGCCTTTTTTTGAATTCCCAGATGCATGCAACCAGCCTTTCCCAAACCCGTACTTTTTTACCTTCTCTTCAGGGGAATCTAGTAAGATGGAATCGTAACGACGAACAGAGTCATTTTTCTCATTTCTTGTTCCCCTTTCCACTGCCCTTGACCAAGCTCTTCTTCACGTGCTTCGGCATCTTCGTCTTCCGCTTCTCGCGCTTCTCCTCCTTGACCGCCAGCTTGTGCGCCTTCTTCTCGTCCTTGTCCTCGAAGCGCCTGCCGCGCGGCCTCCCGTCCTTCTCTTTCCATTCCCTCCCTTCACCTTCATCGCTGCCGTCTTCTGATCCGCTTCCGTCCTCGTCTCCCGAATTGCTGTTCTCGGTCGCGCTGTTCTCATCGGCTTTCTTGCTGGCGAGCAGGTTCTGGTACACGAGGCTGTCACCCTCGCCACGGCCGACGAGCTCGGCGTCACGCTCAACGTCATACACCTGCTCGAGAGTCTGGGGGATGTACTGCTTGCGGAAGACCTCGTTGTCGACCTCGTCGTCCCTGATCTTCCCGTCATCCTCCTCACCCTGCTCCGCACGCTTCGCGTACAACGCCTCCAGGTCCTTGCGCATGACATCCATCTCAGTGGCAGCATCCGCGTCAGTGATGAAAGCGAAGACGGTGCGATCGGGCAGGACATCAACGCCGCGGGCGCCGCGGAAGAAGTCGGAGACGTTCTTGATATCCATGCGCAGGAACTCGAGGGCGCGCGGGTGGTCGTGCTCGACACTCTGCGACACGTCGATGACGCACAGGCGGCCGGCGTTGTAGAGCAAGTTGTACTCGCTCAGGTCGGCGTGCACCAGCCGGCACACCTGGTACATCAGCCGCATGTAGCTGAGCAGCTCCAGGTACAGCTCGCGCCACCGCCGCTCCACCTCGTCGGCGTCGCCGAGCCCAAAGTCGGCCGCGACGTCGCGCAGCCGCGGCGCCGGCCAGCCCTTGCGGTCGCCCACGAAGCCCATGACCAGCACGTGCAGGCGGAGGTAGAGGGGCTCCGGGCAGGGGATCCCCGCAGCGTGCAGGCGCTTGAGGTTGCGCATCTCCTTCTCGGCCCAGACCTTGACCATGGCGCGGTTGTTGCTCTTGTTGAAGCCGCTGCGGAAGCGGTACTCGCCCGTGACGTACTTGTCGCGGTCCTTGAAGACGAGGATGCTGGTCTTGTAGACCTTGATGGCGCGGTGGACGGGCGGGGCGTCGGGGTCGTCCTCGTCGAGCGTCAAGGCGTGGTACACGTTGGCCTCCTTGCCCGTCGACACGCAGCCGTGGATCTCGCTGACGATGCCGCGGTTGATCATCTGCAGCAGCAGCATGCGCGTGCGCGGGTCCAGAACCTGCTCCGACGTCGCGCGGTCCGCGCGGTCCTTGCCGCTGTGGTCATCCTTGCTGCCCTTGCCGCTGCCGAAGCGCGGGTCGTCCACCTTGAGCTTGCTCGCGTGCACGCTCAGCGACCGGATCTGGTCGTCGATCGAGGCTTTGGTATTGGCCGACGGCTTCTGCGCCTGCTGCGGGTTGACCTTGGGCTTGTAGGCGGCGGGAATGCTGGGGTCGTTCAGCTTGCGCTGGCGGTTGTATGACTTGGTGAAGTCGTTCGGGTTGCCGGCGCTCAGCGCGTCGGCGGCGAAGTCGTCGTCGGCTTCCTCGTCCGATGCGTCGGCGAAGATGTCGTCGTAGTCGTCGCCGTCCGAGAACTCGTTGCCGCCTGCTGCGGGCTCTTGCTGGGTAGGCGGTGCGGAGGAGAGAGGCACGCCGCCGTCGGCTTCGGGCTCGTAGCCCCGGTTGGGGATGTAGTCGTGCGTGGGCTCGTGGGCGACGGCCGGCGATGCGTCTTGCGACGCCATGTCTGCGGGACTTGGCTGGCTTTCGGCGCGATGTCTCGGTCGGATACTCTAGCGCTGTACCTAGAATGTAGTGCTACGTGAATTCCAGAAAAATGGGGCTCAATTGGAGGATGGCGAGGTGTGGCGGCGCGGAGTGCGGGCAGTGATGCTCAGAAAATTCACGGCTCCGGCGTCATACCTGTGCCCCGCGCTAGCCAATCATGGCAGGCGGCGTGTCAAACAACATAGCTGTCTCATAGTCCGCGGCCAAGCGGAATTCAGGTTCTATGTATTGTGCGAAAATCACGTGTACTCTTGGGGCTAGCTTCCGCTGCAGGGCATCTCTTGATGTGCCTATGCGCCAGTTCGTTGAATGTTTCTACAGCTATTGAAGGCTTCGAATTAGAGGAACTACGGCCGATCCTTTCCTGGAACTCGCCTGAGATTCTGTGCATCCATATGATGAGCGGAATCAGACACATGCATTGCACCTACCAACCTTAAAGGCGTCTGTGAGCACTTTAAGTACGGATATCGCAACGTTTACAACGTGCTTTTCCTTCAAATGCGGGGAGCACGGCAGTATGGAAGAGTAGGTGCGGGAAGAATTTTTGATCAAGGATTTTTCCGTGGTGTTCCAGCAGAGCTCGTAGAACTTTGATGAATTTCTGTTTAGTCAATGAAATTACTAAATCGGGACCTTAATCAGGGATCCACTCTAGAATTCACGATGTGAGATGTTGGAAGAAAATCACGTTAGGAGCTACATACAGCTAGCTAGTCTAGCCAATGGAGAGGATGGTGGCTGCGGAGGATTCGACGGGGTTGTCAGATAGCATTTGGATCCCCTCAGAACAATGGTATCGCTTGGAGGTTGCTGACAAGCGTGGACATTCCTCCATGCACGAGGAATCCATATCTAAGATTGAAGAAAGATGAAATCATGACACCGCACCACTCTACGCCGGCTTCTTACTTCTGCCGAACCCCCACCCTCTCCGCTGCTCATACCCTTCCCTGAAGCATAGACCGGGATGGAACGCGTTCAAGCTCAGCACCGCCGCACCCACAACTGCGCCCTCCAGCCCGATGAAGTACCGCTGCGTCTTGATCAGATGCCCATTCCAGCCCTCGCTCAATTCTGCCACTCGATACACGCTCCGCGTAAAGATACACAACGTCGCGAACGCCAGCGCGATCAAGAAGCCCTTGAATGGCCAGCTGTTGCGCAGCTGCGCATGCGTCTGGTCCAACGCCTCCTCCTCGCCCAGCGTGCGCACCCGCTTCAGCGTCCGCAGCCCAAAGTCCGTGGCCAGCACAATGAACACGAACAGCGTCGCGACCTGGAAGGCTAGACCGGCGATCATGATGTTGTTGCCGACCGTGGGGTCCTTATCGGCGTGCGATTGTGCAGATGCCAGGCCTCCGCCCGCTGCTTGAAGCAAAAGGGACACGACGTCGCAGGGGATGAAGATGCGCGGGTAAGACAGCGGTGCGATGCGTGAGTTTTGAGCGCCGAAGGTCGAAACGATGCGGGATAGGCAGAAGTAGATGCCTGCAGCCATGAATGCGGGGGCAATGGTAAGGCATACAATTTGCATGAGGAAGCCGTCCTGGACGCAGAGCAGTCAGCATCTTATGAATATGGTCTCAATGTCGCATCTCGATTTACATACCTCTTTGAAGGGATTGTAGTAGCTCATCACTCTACCGGCGTATCCCAGGACCTCAAGGATGTTTCCTGAAACCATGGCGATGGTAAAACCCAAGAAGCGCCTGCTGAGAATGCCTTGGAACAGAAATAGCACAAGGGACACGGCAAATATGGCCAGGAAAGTGCTATTGGCGGCGAGCGAAGGTAGGTATGCCCAATAAGAAAGATCTAATGGACAGGTATCGAGCGTGCAGTGCTCGCGGTAGTCTTTCCATTCCTGATAGGTTGCATTTTCGGAGATGTTTGTAGCAGCACGCGAGAGAAGCGGTGCTGTGAGATGGAAGCCTACCGACATGGCGAGGCTGGGATGGCCAACAGCCTGGTGAGAGCACGCGGGCAAGAGATAGGTAGGGAAGAAAGATTAGAGCGGCGGCCTAAACAAAGGAAGCGGTGACGACTGGTGATCGTCACAAACAGGAAGACTTGGACCTGACAATAATGTGAGAGGCAAAAGCGAAGAATGGACAAGTCCAAGGGGAAGGCTGCTACATATGCACTTGACCAGCAGTTGAGACACGCACAGCCATCCTTCCAGCTCATCGTTGATAAAATAAGTAAGCAAGGCGCCAGCATACGCCCCTCGCTCTCGGGTTCGGGGGCGGGAGGCAGTGTTGGTGGATGAGACGACGTTCGCTTACGACGGATCCATGAACGTGGGATCCAAATGCCTCGCTACCTTTGCTCGATGCGGCTACGGCGGACGGGATTGTTGGGTCTTGGGCCCTTCGCTTGTAGCTTGGTGCATTGCTTCGGTCGCTGTCAACGGCTACTGGTTGCTTGTTTGCCGGAGCTGGCGCTTCCGGAGATAGTCACATCGCCACACGCCCGGCCTCCGATCTCACCCACCCGTGCGGGATCATGTCAAGGCCCGAATGCCATCAAGTCGGCCCGGGCCTTGGGCGATGATCCCGTCGTTGATCATTGACCTTTTTCGTTTCCTGAGACACCCAATTCGGTCAGGGTTGCGGGAACTTGGAGCCAAACAATCAAGGCTGAGGCCCTTTAGCTGCAGGGGCGGGCAGACCCTCGCAAGATCTCGCGAGCACGTCAGCCTCATAACAGGGGAACGCTTCTCTTTTGCAGCATCTGCTTCCGATACACGACGGCTTCCCACTTGTAGGACATGAACTTCAACGACAGTATTGATATGTGAGAATTCGTCAGGAGCCCGTTCTGATTGGTTGCAGCCTTGGGTCCACGGAGAAGAGAGATGCACAGCGCCTTTAGAGTAGGCTCCTTCGGTAGCTTAAGCCCGTGCAGGTACTGTTCGAAAGAACGATTGGCCACTTCGTGAAACGACAGCGCTGCTCCTTGAACACTCAGCTGAAAGGAGTCTGCATCACTTTGACTGTCAACATCTAACGGACTTAATATGAACAGACTGACCTCGCCGCCGCAGTCTCATCATTGAGATTTTCACCTGGGGATGAGTTCGACTGTCTATTACAGCAACACAACTTTCACTGAATGGCAGCATCTGCAAGACGTTTTACAACCAAGGTGTCTAGATGACCGAGCGCTGTTCCACCCCTTTTCACTGCTTGCGAAGACGGCAAGGATGCGGCAAAGTTCCGTGGCTTACATGCACCTGGATTATCAAGGGCCAACCAGGAAGCCTCAACTCCCTAGAGTCGCGTGATCGAAGACAGCCATCGGGAGACACCGCTCAGTTGTGCCGTGTGGCGCAGAGAAGGAAGCTTCATTGGTGAGTTTGGCCTCATGGGGTGCATCCAAGAATATGACAGGCCCAAGATGGCTGATGGGGAGTGCTATGGCAGACCACTCCCGGGCGCATTCCTTTGTCTGGTATCTGGTCGTTACAAGTTTGGAGGACGCAATACTTGCTTCGGCTAGTCTTTCTGGGTGCAGACAGCAGCAATTCCTGCAAACGGATGGCACGAATCCTTTATTCGCTTCGCTCTTCTGGTTCGGTAAAGGGCCATTAGTATCCAGCATCCATGTCGATGCAGGAGAGGGCCGTCGAGAACACCACGATCTAGGCTATAGACTCGGTTCTCGTGCTGCCTGAAGTTGCTGATAAAGTAGTTCAGACAAGGCTAGCGATTGATAAACAGTAAGACTTCAGGCCTGAAATATGGAACCTGAATATTTGGACAAAACGGACGAGAAGGCTTTTAAAGAGGCTATCGAGTGATCTGAATCGCATGGCAAGTGCTTTTTCAGGAGAATCTCAACAACTCTACGTAAAGCATCCTTGAGATTTGAATTGACATCGTCGGAAGAGGGCCCTCATGTGCAAAGGGCCCATAGGTTGAGAGGGAAAGAAAACAAGTTGAGTTGGCGGATCTGGCGAGGCCAAGGAAACACATCATGTTATCAAAGTCTGCTGTGCGCAATTTAGCCGGGTCGTTTGCTAAACAGCCGTGGACATTGAGGTTGCATGAAAGTTCGCCGGAGACCAGTAGCTTGTGGGATTGTCACGATACCTTGGGACGTGTATCGAAGATAGCGCTAAGGCACAGCGGTATTTCCATGGCTTGAGTCACCAGACGGGAAAATTTCTGCTCCTGATGTTTGTTCGCAGTAGCCGCATAGGAGATGGCCGACGCAACCACCGAAGGCTGGTGAGCAACGGACATGGTGTGCTTATCGAGGACCGCTGGTGACGGCTCCGTTTTTTTTGCGCGAAAGACGAGGCTCATTACCAATTCGTCGGCGAGACCACCGTGGGCGGCCTCATGGCTTATGAACAGCGGATGGGTCGGGATTTGGGCGGAGCAAGACGTCACAGAGCTGGTCGCTTGGCTAATGAGCGATGACGGACCAGCTGCGTGGTGGCAGGCTGCGGGCGGTGACCCATCCAGAAAGATCGGAAGGGCGAAGAATCGTGTCGACTGACCAATGGCCGCGGAATTGCCGGCAGATTCCCCAATTGGCGTGGCGGACGCTTTATCCGCGCCCGCTTGGCGCAAAGCGGCGGTGGCTGTTGCTTGGGGCGGCGCGACGGCAGGTGTCGCGAAAGGGTTTCCAGCGAGCCGCGGAAATGGACACCGGCGCCGGTGGGCGCTGAGAGGACGGGAGCCGGCAGCGACGAGCGGAGAACAGTCGGCGCAAGAGCGTGCACGAGGCCGACTGCTGGCCGCGAGGGAGCGGCGGCGGCGATTGACGTGCGCGCGGCCCTCATTTCCCTGCAACGGTCCGCCGTTCTTCCACCCGCCGGTGCTCCTTGCGCCACCCTGTGACATCGATGGCCCTCACAAAACCCCACCAGCCCGCCCTCTTGATCCTGCCCCCTCAACACTCCATCGTCATCTCTGCACTCTTCTCAGATACCCAATCCACCTCCAGACACCACGCACTTCCACCACCATGCCCAGCTCTCTCGAACAATTGAAGGCCTCCGGCACCGTGAGTCTGCCCGCCCGCCACCTACCCCGCGGTCGCCGGCCTACCCGCCGCGCCCGCCGCAACCCAACGTTTTCTGCGCAGAATCTGCTTTGAGCGCTGCTGACCACGCCGGATGCTCCCTAGACCGTTGTCTGCGACTCCGGTGACTTCGCCACCATCTCCAAGTACAACCCTCAGGATGCCACCACCAACCCCTCCCTGATCCTCGCCGCTTCCAAGAAGCCCGAGTATGCCAAGCTCATCGACGCTGCCGTCGCCTACGGCAAGTCCAAGGGCGGCAGCGTCGACGACCAGGTCGACGCTACTCTTGACAACCTCCTTGTCCAGTTCGGCAAGGAGATCCTCAAGCTCATCCCCGGCAAGGTCTCCACCGAGGTCGACGCCCGCTTCTCCTTCGACACCCAGGCCTCCGTCAACAAGGCGCTGCGCATCATCGACGTATGTGACCCGCTCATAAGTTGCTTAGTCTACGCAAGCTGACCGTCCCCCAGCTGTACAAGGAGCAGGGCATCTCCAAGGACCGCATTCTGATCAAGATTGCCTCCACCTGGGAGGGTATCAAGGCCGCCGAGATCCTGCAGAGCAAGTACGGTATCAACACCAACCTGACTCTCATGTTCTCGCTGGTCCAGGCCATCGCTGCCGCTGAGGCCGGTGCCTTCCTCATCTCGCCCTTCGTTGGCCGTATCCTCGACTGGTACAAGGCCGCCACCAAGAAGGAGTACTCTGCTGCCGAGGACCCGGGTGTCAAGAGCGTCGAGAGCATCTTCAACTACTACAAGAAGTACGGCTACAACACCATCGTCATGGGCGCCTCCTTCCGCAACGTTGGCGAGATTACCGAGCTCGCTGGCTGCGACTACCTCACCATCTCCGTAAGTATACCCTGAGGGAAGAGATTACAGGCGTCACATGTGCTGACCGGATGCAGCCCAACCTCCTCGAGGACCTCTACAACTCTCAGGAGGCCGTCCCCAAGAAGCTGGACGCCTCAAACGCCTCCAGCCTCGACATTGAGAAGAAGACCTACATCAACGACGAGGCCACCTTCCGCTTCGACTTCAACGAGGAGCAGATGGCGGTCGAGAAGCTGCGCGAGGGCATCTCCAAGTTCGCGGCTGACGCGGTTACGCTCAAGAACATCCTCAAGGAGAAGATCGAGAAGTCGTAAATTGATCCGATATCGGGAGCGGGGCACCAGAATGCTTGTTACGTATAATGGAAGTTGGGACAGTCATTGCGATGAGGTCAGGGCGTTGATGATAAACCCTTAGCTAGCAGATGATTTTCGCTTGCAAACAAAATAGAGATGACTTTTGATGCGATGACTGAGCAATGTGCAAGCTTATGAGAGGAGATGCGTCTGGCCAAACAGCGCTCGGTGTTGCGCAAAGCGCGAGCGCGGACCCCTGCGGAGACCGGAGGCTCTGATTGGTCGGAGGTTTTCGGATTTAGTGACTTGTTGATGACGAAAGCGAGGTGGGAGCTCGAAGCCCCGCACAAGAAGAGTGTCGGAACGCATCGCTCACTTTCTCTCCTCTTCATCCATCAGCAAAAGCTCTGATTCCACACATCAAACCCCAAAGTAACCATCAAAACCGCCAAAATGGTCAAGGCTGGTAAGTCCCGTAACTTGTTTTCGCTCCGCAGTACTTTACGCCTGCTCTTGCCTGAAGTGGGGCAGCCGCAGCGGCGACGTGAGGCGGTTTGAGCATGTTGTTCGACGTAACGGTGCTTGCGTCGCCCATCAGGGAGTCCAATTGGCCCATCTGGGAACGTCGAGCAGCACCTTGATGGCTTCAGGTGCCCAAAACGATGATTACCGTACGGCCAGGGACTCCCTGAGCTGGAATGGCGGATTGACGGATTGACAGCCGTCGGTCGCGCCGTTCCGCCCATCAAGGTGTCCTTGGCAGAGGCAACAGTGGCTGACAAGGCTTCGAACAACAACAGTCGCAGTTATCCGTGGTGACTCCAACGTCAAGGGCACCGTCACCTTCGAGCAGGAGTCCGAGTCCGCCCCCACCACCATCTCATGGAACCTCAGCGGCCACGATGCCAACGCTGAGCGTGGCATGCACATCCACGCCTTCGGCGACAACACCAACGGCTGCACTTCCGCCGGCCCTCACTGTAAGGACCCTCGCACGGTGGCAATGCGCGAGCTGGAAGGAGCAGACACTGACGGGAGCGTACAGTCAACCCCCACAGCAAGGGCCACGGTGCTCCCACCGACGAGGACCGTCACGTCGGTGACCTTGGCAACATCAAGACCGACGGCCAGGGCAACTCGACTGGCTCCGTCACTGACAAGCTGGTCAAGCTGATCGGTGCCGAGAGCGTCATCGGCCGTACCGTCGTCTGCCACGCCGGCACTGACGACCTCGGCAAGGGCGGCAACGAGGAGTCCAAGAAGACTGGCAATGCTGGTCCCCGTCCTGCCTGCGGTAAGTCTGATCTAGCTACATGGACGAGGGAGCAGTTGCTAATAGCTGTCGCACACAGGCGTCATTGGTATCTCCGCTTAAGCGTATTCTGGTGCAACCCAAGCTTCACGAGCTCCAGATGCCACGGCTCTGGATGCTGCGGTATGCGGTTGATGAATGTAGTAGTAAATAGGCAGTGAAAATTGAATCGGTGACCCAAAGACAGCATGCGCATGAGCGGCAGCCGGCGACCGCGCCAAGCCGGGGCCGAGGGTGACAGTGACTACTATTGCGAGCGCATGAAGATAATGCCGGGCTACGAGGGCAGATGCGATGACGGGTGGACGGCATTGCTGGGGATGGAGGCGGGTGGTAGGTGTTTTTTTGGGGCGGGTGACGTGCGGCGGAGGGTCGTGCAGGTGCGGCGACCGACTGGAGCTCCGAGGGGGGCGCTCGCGTGCGAGGACCCTCGCCTGAGTGACGCCGCCGAAAAGGCCAGATTCAACCCCACAGCTCCATCCGCTGCAACGACTCGCTCTCCGCAACGCACTCCTCCGCCCGGCAACTTTGCCTTCATTGCACCTCCCCTCAAAGCTGCACCTACAAGCCCGCTCCTTCAGAATCAATTCGCTCCAATTGGCATCGCTGCCCGGCTACCCCCTCGTTTTCCGAAGCTCTAGCTCGAGTGAGTGTCACGCCAACTTTGTTCTAGGAGCTAATAGCTCGTCCAGTGGCGGAGCTGACACCAATTGCGCCTGCAGCTGCATCCCCCCGTCCTCCATCATGGCTCTCTACCAGGCAATGGTCAAGTCTGTCCTGTCCGGTGACACGGTCGTCCTGCACAACGTGAACAACCCGAAGCAAGAGCGCATCCTGAGTCTCGCCTTCGTCTCCGCCCCGAGGATAAGGAGGGAGGGCGATGAGGTTGGTCACACCCGTCCAGCATGTTCAATGCCCTCATACGTGGCGTAGTAGCCGGTGGCCCAATTGAGGTTGCTATTGAAGCTATCCGCCTACCGCCAACAAGCTTCCAAGAACAACACGCTGACGCAACTTTCTCCAACAGCCCTTCGCCTTTGAATCTCGCGAATTCCTGCGCCGCATCCTGGTCGGTAAGGTCGTGCAATTTAAGGTCTTGTACACGATCCCCACCGGAGCGAAGCGCGACTATGGCATCATCCATCTACCCGGTGGTCTGACGCTGCCTGACGCTGCTGTTGCCGAAGGCTGGGTCAAGCTCCGCGACGACGCAGACCGCAAGGACGACTCCGACGCATCGCAAGCGCTAGTACAGAAGCTCCAGGCCCTCGAAGCGCGCGCCAAGGCCGATTCCAAGGGCACCTGGGCTGAGACTTCCAGCCGTCTGGATGTATCATACGAGTTGCCTGATGCCAGAGGCTTCGTTGAGAACAACAAGGGCAAGGACATCGACGGTGAGTTCGCACAAAATTACTTTAGGCAATGAACTGAGTCGAAGCAGCCATTGTCGAGAAGGTCCTCAGCGGCGACCGTCTCATTGCGCGCCTACTGCTATCATCGACAAAGCACGTGCAGACCATGGCTCTCATCGCTGGCATCCGCGCACCCTCGACGAAGCGAGTAAACCCCTCGGACGGCAAGGAACAGCCCGCCGAACCCTTTGGCGACGACGCGCAGCTATTCATCGAGTCTCGTCTGCTACAGCGCACCATCAAGTTTGTTCCTCTCGGCGTGAGCCCGCAGAACCAGCTCGTTGGCACCGTGAAACACCCGCAGCGTGGCAACATCGCGCCATTCCTGCTAGAGGCCGGTCTTGCGCGGTGCATGGACCAACACACGACACTTCTTGGTGGTGAGATGGGATCGCTGAGACAGGCCGAGAGGGCTGCGAAGGAGAAGAGGGTAGGCGTCTTCCAAGGTCTCGTTGCCACGAAGCAGAGTTCCGCAGGAGAAGTCGAGGCCGTAGTCAGCAGGATCCAGAGCGCGGACACGCTTTTCCTACGGAACAAGACGGGCGCTGAGAAGCGCGTCAACCTGAGCAGTGTAAGGCAGCCCAAGCCTTCGGACCCTAAGCAGGCTCCCTTCCAAGCCGAGGCGAAGGAGTTCCTCCGCAAGCGTTTGATCGGTAAGCACGTCAAGGTCAGGATCGATGGCAAGCGCCCACCCTCGGATGGATATGAAGAGCGTGAGATGGCTACCGTCAACTTCAACGGCAAGAACATCGCTCTTCTGCTGGTTGAGAATGGCTTTGCTTCAGTCATCCGGCACCGTGCGGATGACTCGGACCGCAGCCCCATCTACGATGACTTACTCCTGACCGAACAGGACGCTCAGCAGGAGGGTCGGGGCATGTGGTCGTCAAAGCCTCCGGCTACCAAGCAATACGTGGACTACTCCGAGAGCCTAGAGAAGGCGAAGAGGCAACTTACCTTGTTGTCAAGGCAGAGGAAGGTGCCCGCGATCGTAGACTTTGTCAAGTCTGGCTCGCGCTTCACTGTTCTCGTCCCCCGTGAGAACGCCAAGCTTACATTCGTCCTCTCTGGCATTCGTGCACCCAGGTCCGCCAGGAACCCCAACGAGAAGAGCGAGCCTTTCGGCCAGGAAGCCCACGATTTCGCCAATAAGCGCTGCCAGCAGCGTGACGTTGAGATCGACGTCGAAGACTGTGACAAGGTCGGTGGCTTCATTGGAACCCTCTACATCAACCGTGAGAGCTTTGCCAAGCTCCTGGTTGAGGAGGGTCTTGCTTCCGTCCACGCGTACTCGGCAGAGAAGTCCGGCAACGCAACTGAGCTCTTTGCGGCGGAGAAGAAGGCCAAGGAGGGTCGCAAGGGCATGTGGCACAGCTGGGATCCGTCGCAGGATGAGGAAGGCGAGGACTTCCCCTTGGCTGAGGCTTCGAACGGCGCGAACGGGAACGGCGAGTCTGCTGAGCGCCGCAAGGATTACCGCGACATCATGGTCACCCACGTTGACGAGGAGACTTGCCGCCTAAAGATCCAGGAGATTGGATCAGGAACCACGGCTTTGACAGAGCTCATGAACTCCTTCCGTAACTTCCACCTCAACAAGGCCAACGAGAGGCCGGTCGAGCAAGTAAAGGCTGGCGACTTTGTCTCGGCTAAGTTCACTGAGGACAACGATTGGTACCGTGCCAGGGTCCGCCGCAACGATCGCGAGGCCAAGAAGGTTGAGGTCCTCTATATCGACTATGGAAACTCGGAGGTCATTCCATACTCGCGCC
Organism: Neofusicoccum parvum; assembly: GCA_020912385.1. Classification (NCBI taxonomy): domain Eukaryota; kingdom Fungi; phylum Ascomycota; class Dothideomycetes; order Botryosphaeriales; family Botryosphaeriaceae; genus Neofusicoccum; species Neofusicoccum parvum. The sequence continues at coordinate 803,027 of CP087222.1, read as the reverse complement.
TTCGCCCTCTTGATGCCAAGTTCAGCACCCAGACGCTCAAGCCGCAGGCCACCGATGCTGTCCTCTCTTTCCTGCAATTCCCCACCTCCGCCGACTACCTCCGCGATGCGGTTGACTTCATCGGTCAGGAGACGGCTGGCCGGCAGATGGTTGCCAACGTTGACCACATTCAAGACAACACGCTGTATGTTACCTTGTTCGACGTGGCAAGCAACAGCGCGACCGAGACTCTGAACGCCGACGTCATCGCCGGTGGTTACGCCATGGTGCCCAGGAAGCTGAAGGCTTGGGAGCGCTCTGCAAGCGACGTTCTGAAGACGTTGAAGTCGAAGGAGGACGAGGCCAAGGGAGAGAGGCGGGGTATCTGGGAGTACGGTGACCTTACCGAGGATTAAGCCTCGCCTCCTTGAAAGGGCAACGATTGAGAGCAGAAAAGCGGAGATAGCGTAATAATTGACGGAGAGCTCCAGGGTCGGGTATGAAGGAGCGGTCGAGTTTCTCTTTGGCGAGGGTGTTCTTTGTAGGGATTCATTGGTCACCATGCTAGGACGAGCATATACCCTTCGTTCTCTATTGGAGGAGATGACCGGGGGTGGGAGGCAGGGATTTTTGCATAGCATGGGCTCGACAGGCTGGTCCGAACAGAAAAGGGGAATAAAAAAGTTTTTGCTTCTCGGCTTGAGGTCTCGGGTGTTGGGCAAGTGCTCCTGGATCTCATCCATGCCGGCGTCCGATTTCGAAGCTTCTACTCTGATGGCTTGAGGGCCAGGCTTGCTACGACTTTGCACCGGCACGGGCGCCAGGCGGGAAACGCCTCTTAATATGCCCACTGGACGGCTGTCAGGAATGCTGGACGGAGGGTGCCTGGCGATCCACCGGAAGCTTGGGGGCACCTTCCTAATCGCGCCCGCTTTCCCTCGCGTCTTGCCCGTTTCGGTGGCCGTCGCCCAACGCACCCCGCGCTACCCCGTGTTTCCGGTGGGTTTGCCAGCGTGAATGGACACCGCAGGATCCAAGAAACAACAGGCGCCATGTCGGAAACAGCGCGCCACCGAAGCGCAGTCACGAGGCACGTCCGCGAGCAGTGAGACCGGAGAAATATACGGCACCGGCACCGCCGCTTCCACGAGCCTACGGCAAGCCGATTCGCGGAAACCGAGAGGGCCCACGCTCGCCAGCCTCTGCCACGGCCCGGGCAGACGCTTCACGATGACTGATTCGCGGAAATGCAAGGCAGGACCAGGCTCCCTCTGCGGGTGACTTTCCGCCCTTCCTACTCACCCCGTGGGGCCGGCCATCGCGAGCCATGAGTACAAGAAGGCGTTTCGGGACGGCACTGCGTCGGGAGTGAGGATATGCGCGCAGCCAGCTCCTCTCCTCTGCCGACCTGACCACACCACCATGTGGCCGCTCATGTCGCTGATTTGCTGGGCCCTCTGGGCGCAGGCCCAGCTCGTCGGAGCCGCAACTTACTCCAACCCCCTCAAGAACCCCAACGGCTCGGATCCGCACATCGTGTGGTCGGGCGGGTATTACTACCTGATGACCACCACCTGGACGAACCTGCAGATCACGCGTGCCACGACGCTCAACGGGCTGAAGAACGGCGAGACGAAGACCGTGTGGACGGACACCAACTCGGCGCGCTGCTGCAATGTCTGGGCGCCGGAGCTGCACTATTTCGATGGGACGTGGGTGTCTCTGGGCGGACCGGCGTGTGGGTGGTGCGTGTGCTGACCGGGAGTACAGCTGGTATATCTACTACACCGCCGGAAACAGCGCCAACCTGGACGGCCAGCGCCCGCACGTGCTTAAGGGTGAGTCCGCCCAGGAGTCCCACGTGGAGACACTCTTCGAGAGCACACGCTGACCGAGCCTTCCCGCCCAGGCGGCGCCACGCCTTGGGACAGCTGGTCGTACCTGGCGCAGCTCACCACCACCTGGGGCATCGACGGCACGGTGCTGCGCTTCACGTCAGGCAACTACTTCGTCTACTCGTGCATGAGCAACTCGCTGCAGTCGCTCTGCATCGCGCCGCTCACGTCGCCGGGCAAGGTCGGCACCAGCAAGGTGCTCTCCCAGCCCACCGCCTCGTGGGAGACGGTCGGCGCCCCCGTCCAGGAGGGCCCGGCCGCCATGTACCACGGCGGCAAGACGTACCTAACCTACTCGGCCAGCTACTGCTGGACCACCAGCTACCAGCTCGGTCTGCTCACCTGGGACGGCAGCGGCGACCCCACGGCCTCCGGCAGCTGGAAGAAGACCGGGCCGGTGTTCAAGAGCGCGAATGGCAATTACGGGACCGGGCATAACGGGTGTGTTTCACTGCCCTACGCCCTCTTTCCCCCCCGGTCAGGCGGTGTGTGCTGACAGTGCTGCGTGACAGATTCTTCCAGAGCCCTGATGGCACGGAGATTTGGAACGTGTACCACGCCACGTCCAACAGCGGCGGGTCGTGCGACGGCAACAGGTACACGATGGCGCAGAAGGTCAACTGGAACTCGGACGGCTCGCCCAACTTTGGCACTGCTGCTGCCCTGGGCACGACGCTCGCTGGGCCTTCCGGGGAATAGTTCCTGATCAGTCTTCATCCACGTGAAACGAGGGCAGAAGGCGCGGCTGTGGATGTCCGGATAACCATGATGCTCGACTCGGTTTCCCGAATCTGCGCTCTGTTTCTTCTGAGAGGCACTCTTCATAGAGATAGAGAGCCATCTTGTTTGTGCGGAGCCTGGAAGCTCTAAAGCACCGTCCGCTTCTGTGTTTGGCCGCTGGCTCTCCACTGTATTTCCAGTGCCGTACTGCGTAGTAATGTTGAAAACCTAGGCCACATTGTGTTTTTTGTAGTGACGTTCGTACGTGCAGATTGGCATTGGGATGCCATACGTGATATACCAAGCTAATCTCATTCTAGATACGCTCTCTATAGTTGACGCAATGGAGGTACAAGCCGCGGAACAGATGTGCCAAGATTCGGAGGCGTCGCATTGTGTGGCGGAACAAAAGTCAACCCTCAACGCTGAGAGAGGGGGCGATGTTGGTGTAAAGCTGCTCGTGCTGGAACATCACGGTCGGTGCTTTTTCCGTCGCGGCGTCGAGGCAAACCATGATTTGGACCACTAGCCGGGCGGCGCCGTGCATCTCTGGGAAACCCAGACGTTGATTCCGAGGTTGGCTCTACGTAGAAGTCAGGGATTAGAAGGTGAGGAAACATTGAGGTAGGAAGGCAAATTACTTCAATTGACCCGAGCCGTTCGCGCAGAGAGTCAACGGACTTCTCATACGGCATGAGGACCCCGCTCCCAAGGACAAGATGTATGCGATGAGGGTTTTGGATATGTGACCTGGGATGCGCAGAGCACAGAATCTCCAGCATGTCTGCCTCCGTGGCATGTGGGACGTCCGCGCAGAGCACGAAGTTTCGACCTGGAGATGTCCACTTCGCAAAGATACGAATCCTGTGCCACCTGTAGCCTTTGGGTTCTCTGTAGGTAAGTTCGATGACGCGGAAGAGTAGCCATGATCCTAGATTATTTACTCGCGTCACATGTACTAAAGCTGTCCACAGTGCGATTGCAAATGGTAGGACAAGGTGTACTGATCGATCACCGGGTATCAGGAAAGTGTTTAACCTTCCATTTGGGCAGAAAATGGTGAGATGCTGCTGCCTACGCTGAAATTCACGCTTGAAGATTGCTGGAAGTGTCAATTGCAGGGCTGGACATGCAAGGGAAACGGGACCGACCTACCGATACCATGCTTCAATATGATAAGCCAGGACTTCCTTCTTCCAGAGCTGCGCAAGCAACAAAGGAAATTGGTTACGGTCACTCGTTCCAAAGTGTGGATCTCGCAACACCAAAATCATTTTTGCAAAACCGTGGTAGCATCGTGGCCCTCTTCAAGCGGGCCAGACACAATAGACCGATGAAGACGTGAGGGGCAACAGTCTTGGTAGGCCCATTTGAAGTGTCGGGACACGGCTTCCACCAAAATAGCCGGAGTTCAAAGTACAACTCGTTACCAGGGCTCTAAGTGCGTGATTGAATGGCAGCTGGAAAAGCGACGCTTAAACCTAGTATGCCTCGCGGGGAATTACTTCATTGCACTTGGCTGAGAACACGCATTACTTCGTGGTAAGCACGTTGCTTCGAGAAACCCCAGCTTAGGGCCAACCATCAAATAGAGTGCCAAGAGATGAAGCAAGCCAATGAGAGTTCGGAACGAATGGAGAGCTTGTGCTACCGTGGGAATCTTCTTAACTCCATCATCACCGTGACTGCGGAGCTGTACGCCCACCATTACCGGAGATGGAACCCTCATTTAACGGAGTCGTACAGCCGCCTGGCCCGGTGTGTCTTCCGATTTACTATGGGGAAAGCCTCGAAAGGTCTGCAAGATACCGCAGCACCATGTGCTCGAGTGTGATGTAGCATTGAAACTCACGTTCTTCCTGAGAGGCACCAAGCCGGACACCTGCCCACATCAAACCGATTTGTACGCCTTCTTCCAAGAATTACGGATGCTTGTACGCATATGGGCAACGCCCATATTATCTGAGCCCAAACCTGACGGTCAGAGGCCAGACGATAAGACTTCTTCTTGCCCCCTCCTTCTGCCCCTCTTTCCCTTGTCGACTCGCTACAGTACTTCATTCCTATTGTCCGTCGGTCTTCTTGAACAAAGCATCGGGATCGAAACCGTGAACGAATAAACAGCAGCACATCCAACATGCGACCACGCCACCTTCTCCCTCTCCTGGCCTCCGCCCACGCCAATCCTCTCCCCGATCACGCGCCCCGGCCCAGCCGTACCGACCTGGCCCCAGCCGATCCCACCGTCACCGCCTTCCCCGTCTGCGGCGTGCGCGGCTGGACCAGAATCCCCGTAGGCTTCCTCCCCTCACACGCAGACCGCCCACCGGACACTGACGCGCGCCTGACAGGGCGACTACTCTCAGATCATGAACGAGCTGCCCGGCGCAACGCTGGAGAGCTGCCTCGACGACTGCCGCAAGAACGACCTCTGCCTGTCGGTGGGGTTTGCGCAGGTGTACGAGGGGTGTTGGTTCTACGACCACTACTCGAGCGGGGTCTCGTTGATTCCGGACAACTCGAGCTACTTTGAGCATTTCGACGAGGTGTGCTATCCGGCCGGAGGAGGCTCCGCGTGAGTCGAGCCCCCGGAGCTGAGGCGCATCCCGTCGAGGGAAAAGGGACAGATGTCTGTCTGCGTTTGACGTGGGGCATGGGAATTTGTAACGCGAGCTGGAGTCTCTTCTCCCCCCTTCTGCACCGACGGGCCAGTGGGAGGTAGAGTTGAGGGGTTGCCTGGCACAGCTTAAATTGAGCACCGCATTCGCGAGAGCAGAGTGAAATGGACCGAGGAAGTTTTCACCCAAGGGATGTTCACATGAAAACGGAACGGGCTCCGTATAGCGTCCTTTCGTCTGCCCCAAGCTTGCCCGCGCCGGCCCGCCTGCCGTCCCGGATTCCTCCGTACCGCCCAAAAATGTGAACCAAATCCGGCAGTTTGATCTGCTCACTACATGGCTGGCCCAATCGAGAAGCTGTCCCCTTTAATTGCATATTCATATGGCGCTATTTGAACACTAATCCACGTTCGCCGGGATACCCTGCGGTCATATCGATGCTTCATCCAACAACATTACATTACTTTCACACTCGAAGGCAGTGGTGGCCGAGCTGGGACAAAGCAGCTCCCGATCGAAAAAGACGAGGGCTCCCCGGCCCCTACACCGGCCTGGCGAGCTCTCTGTCGCCCCTCCCGGCCCAACACGCGCGCATCAAGTCCTCAAAAGACCTCGGTCTCATGTCCGGGAACAGCTCCTTCAGCGTGTCCTCGGGGAAGTCGAACCAGCCCTCGACGAACGCGATGCCCCAGACGCAGAACAGGCCGTCCAGCAGCTGCTTCGGCACGACCGAGTACCGCTGCACGTTGGCCGGCAGCTCCGTCACGCGGCCCTGCTTCAGGTCGTCCACGGCGTCGTACCGCATGTCGAACATCTGCCCTGCGTCCCACGTCAGCCAGAAGGACGACAAGGGGTTTCCTTTTCCCCTTTTGCCGCTCGCAACTCACCCCTCGCCCTCTCCGCCCAGACCAGCGCCTCGTTCCACGTCAGCCGGTCGCCCACCACGAAGCACCTCTCGGGCCACTCGCGCAGGCCCAGCAGCCTGGCGACGAACGCGCCCACGTCGGCCGAGTGCGTCAGCACGACGCCGGCGTTGCCGTCGCCGGGGATGGCCGCGCGCGCGTTCTCGACGTCCAGCGCGACCGCGACCGGGAAGCCGGGCGCCGGCTGGTGCGGGTGGCCGAAGAAGTCCATGAGCAGCCCGCTGACCACGCGCGTCCACCGCAGGCCCGCGGTGCCGCGCAGCCGCGCCGCCGCCGCCGCCTTGAACGCCGCCGGCCTGTACTCGCCGAGCCCGGGGATCGTGGGCGGGAAGCCGCTGGCCCAGGAGCGCCGCGTAAGCCGGGGGGGTGTCGGGGAGTGCGCTTTGCTTTGACGGCGGGTTTGTTGGGGAGGGAGCATCACTCACTGCTTCAACGCCTCCTCATAGTCCCAGCCGTACTCGCTCGGCGCGAAACGAGTGACGGTGCCGGACTGCGCGGCGCCGTCGATCAGGTTCAGCTGCGCCTGGTGGTCGTCTTCGGACAGGATGCCGATGACGGAGATGACGGTGTCGATGTGCTCGGCACGCAGGACGGCGGCGATGGCGGCGGGCGATGAGTAGTCGAGCACCAAGGCCTGGATGCCGCGGCGGCCGATCACACCTGTGGCCTGGGGCGGAGGTCAGCGAAGGGATTGGCGGAACGGGGGTGGCGATCAGATACGCACGCTCCTTGTCAGCACGTAGACGGCGTAGAGCTGGGTGTTTGCGATGTGTTCGACGATGGTCCGGCCGAGGCCTCCGGTCCCTCCCGCTACGCCTACGCGGAGCATGGCAGTGATGTGTTAGTGTCGGGGCCGGGTCGGAAAGCGGTCGGGGGATTTAGGAAGGAGGGCTGTTTAGTGTTTGCTCGGGGCTCTTATATCAAGTGCGGGCTCCCGTCTGTCGGTCGTGCTCACGCTCGCTCTTCCTCTTGTCGGAAATGCAGACCGCTGTCTGTTCGCAAGGGCCCGCTCTGCTTTTGTCTGGAGCACGACATGGAGCGGACTTGCCCGCAGCAAGAGAGCACCAGGCATACGATCAGCTGAGTGCTTGGTGACAGGAGGCATAAGGCATAACGTGTAAGAAGGGCCCGCTAAGTCGCAATTTACCCGCCGCTCGTTCGCCCCTGCTGATGTGTTTGCACTTCTCTTTTGGGCCACCGCACAAGAGCGTCTTGTTAATTGTAAACGGCAAGGCATCTCCTTCCGGCAAGCACTAGCCCGCCACAGGAACAGAGTTCAACGGCAGGAGGACGGCGCGTCAGCCTTACGAAACGGCGTCGCTGTCGTATGCCGCCTGGCAGTGTGTTTCGAAAGAGCGGAGCTTACATGAGTCCATAACGAAGCGGCGTTTCTGTTGGGGAGCAGCGGCCAGGAATCTGACGACCAGTCGGGTTGACGTGCCCAGCACTGCAGAGTTGCCTCGGCTTCTTCTGCTTCGAGGCATGATCTGCGACATCCGGTCCGATCCTGTTCTCTCTGCTGGACCCAGGCACGACTCGTCCAGCCGCTCGCCAGTCGAGTAACGTACGTGTGGTGCTGCGTGCGGACGAATAGTTGTGCCGCCGCCAATGAGGTACGCGCGTTGGCTGAACTAACGCCAGCCTCGGCTGTCAAGCCCTGATCGTCCTATCGGCTGCCCTCCCTTGGGTGGAGGCCCAGTAGTTTATCGGTGGAGTTAACGGCCTTTGCTGGCTGGCAGCTGAGATCGAAACTCGGCCGGGGATCTCGAGCACTGGGCATGCGCCGCCCCGCTATAGCACTTCCACCAGGTGCTCTCCGAGAACAAAATCAGACATGGGAGACACGTCAAGCTTGCCATTGATCAGATTAGCCGTTCTGCGGGGCAGGCACTTAGAGGGGAACCAGAAGCGTGGGTATTAAGATGTACATATTCGTTCCAATTAATCGCCAGGACGCAGGTCGAAATGCCTCGCACTGCTGCTCGAGCGATTCTTACACGCATGCTCCAGCAATCACTACACCTTGCTCTTGATCAGAACACGCACGCCCTTCGTGCCAACTTTCGTCTTCGGAACGAAGAAATCACGCTGAACGCGAATGTCATCGATGTCAGTCTCGAACAGCTCCATGCGGTCGCCCAGACGGCGAAGCACCGTCACGAGAGCAATGTGCATCTCAGCATACGCAAGACTGCCGGAGCATGTCAGCATTTCCGCTCTCAGGCTCAAAGGGAGAGGGGGAAGAAAATCAAAGAGCTCCGCACTCACTTCATGCCCAGGCACTGCCTGTTCCCCTTCGAGAAGCTCAGCAGAAACCCATCCAGGTCCTTCCTCCTCTCGCCCTTCTCATTCAACCACCGCTCCGGGGCGAACGTGTCCGGATCCGGGAAGATCCTCGGGTCGTGATGGATGTGCACCGCCGTCATGCCCACGGGGATGCCCGCCGGGATGATCCTGTCGACGCTGCCGTCCCAGCTGCGGAAGCGCAGGGGCTCGTCGGGCGAGACGCGAGCGAGGCGCGTGGCCAGGCCGTACGAGAGCCGGAGGCCTTCGGCTATGGTGCCGGAGAGGTAGGGGTAGTGCTCCAGCGAGTACCAGGTCGGGATCACGTTCGGATCCGGCATCGCTTGGGACAGCTCGGACTGGAGTTTGGCCAGCGTGGAGGGCTGGGAGAGCAGGTAGTACATGGTGACGCACAGGGCCCAGTTGACGGTCTCGGTTCCTGGGCCGTGTCAGCTGAGGGGCCGTGATACTTGCCGATCTTGAACGACCGACGCCGCAGTAGAGCGCGCTGAGTCCAGTAAGCCGAGAAAAGAAAGAAAAAACTCACCAGCGCCGATGACGGCCTGGCCCTCCTGCCACAGCCTGGGCGTCTGCTTCTCCCGCTCAGGCAGGTCTCCGCGCAGGATCTCGTGGAAAATGGTGGTACCGGCATCCGTCTTCTTGCCCAGGCCCTCCTTCTCCTCCTTGTGCACCTGGTCAATGGCCTTCATCATGCTCCGCTGGAAGTCGAGATACGGCGCCATGTCCGGCATCAGCTTCCTGGTCCAGTCCTCGGGCAGGGCGTGCAGGAACGACAGCAGCCAGGGGAACTGCTTGACGGTGGCGCCCATGGCCATCCCGGCGTCAATGCCCTTGGTCAGGTTCGGCAGGAAGGAGTCGGAGTCGAGGAAGTTGTAGCTGTAGCCGAAGGCGTAGCGCGAGACGACGTCGGTGGCCATGCAGCCGAAGGCGTCGCACAGGTTGACGGGGCGGCCGGTGCCCTGGTGCTTCTCCAGCTGGGCGCATAGCTTGGCGACGACGCGCTGGATGGACGGCTCGAGCTTGGCGACGCTCTGGCGCGAGAAGAAGCGGTTGAAGGCGGCGCGGCGCAGGCGGTGGTGGTCGTGCGGGACGGTGCCGAAGCCGGCCTGGTCGAGGCCGAACTGGCGGGTGTAGAAGCGGTGCTTGTCGCGCTTCCTGCCGCCCGAGGCGTAGAGCGTGTCGATGAAGGACGGGTCGTTGACGTGGAGCTCGTGCGGCGAGATGCGGACAACGGGCCCTGCGGCGGCACGGTCAGGCGGGGGGCGCGGTCTGGGGGGGCAGCAGGAGCGCGGTACCGTATTGGTCGTGCAGCTCCTTGATCTTGAAGGTGTACTGGCCGCGCCTGATGCCGTCGTAGTAGTACTCGTACCATAGCGTCAGCGCCGCCAGCCTGGGTCCGGGGAAGCTGGCGAGGGGCGACAGGAAGAGGCGGTAGGCGGCGCCACACAGGCAGTACAGCACCACGGCCGCCGCACAGGCCGCGTAGGGGTGCTCCAGCATGATGGGCCGGCAGGCGAGGGGAGGCCGTCGAGCTGCAGCGGCGCGGCCACGCAGGCTCACGGCGGAATCATTGTTATGTACGCACGGCGGCACTTATCTTGCTCTCCCTGCGCGGGGCGGGGCGATTGCCATGTTCGCGCTGGGCCCGGGCTGCGGCCGTCTGTGCGCCGGAGCTGGATGGACGGGCGAGTGGGCGAGTGGGCGAGTGGGCGAGCGGCTGCCGTGCCTGCTCCACGCGAGTGACCGTCGAATTCCACGGTCCGCGGGCGATTGGCTGGCAGGAGAGAAGCCAGCCCGCCGCACAGGGGTCGAGTCATGCTGCGCTCTTCCCGCTGCCGGCGCCTGTCATGTCGCGCCTGCCCCGGCTGCCGGTCTCCAGCTGCGCGACGGGCCCTGGTCCGTCCTGCAGCATCTGCCGTCGAGGACCTCCAATGCAGGGGCCACGCCGGAGCTTGCGCTTATGCTTCCGGCCACGATCTGGTCTGTTGACGCTGTCAGCTCCGTGGACCATGTGGCTCGGTTGGCTTCAGATGAATACTCAATCCGCCCAGAGCTCTTGGGTAACATCAGTGGGTGTCTAAAGTGACGGCCGGCGCGATTGACAGCCATGACAGCATGGTCATGAGCGGGTCTACTTCACCGGCCCACGGCGTGTTTGGACAAAACTCATCTTCAACCGACAAGACGGTCAATATTGGGGAAGGAAGAGAGATGCAAGAAGCGGTATTAAGATAACATTACTACTCTCTAGATTACTTGATACGTCAACCGGTTTGAACACTCGGACAGCAAATCCCCAGTCACTTACCAACGGCTCCGCCCACTCACCTTCAGTTCGGCACCACCCTTGGCTTCACCATCACATTCACACCCTTGACCCTCACAAACCACGAGTTCGTCAGCTCCCACTCCTTCTTCGGGTCCACCAACTCAAACTGCACGCGCCTCCCGTCAGCAACCCACAACGCCCCCCAGATCAACCGGGAAGGGAAGACACTTACATCAAACAGCCCCAGCACCGTCGGCACCGCCTTGTAAATCTCAAACAGGCTCAGCTCCTTGCCCAGACACACGCGCCTGCCCGCGCCGAAGCTGAGGCTCGTGTCGCGCATGCGCTTCGCCCGCTCCTCGAACGCGTCCTCGGCCTCGCCGTCCTGTCGCAGCCACCGCTCGGGGCGGAAGGCGTCGGCGTCGGGCCCGTACACGGCCTTGTCGTTGTTGACGACCCAGGCGTTCATGCCGACGACGGTGCCGGCGGGCAGGAAGCCGCCGCCGGCGGGCAGCGCCAGGCCCTCGGCCGGCACGACGCGCTCGAGCAGCAGGCCGACGCCCGGGTGCACGCGCAGCGCCTCCTTGACGACGGCGTCCAGGTACGGCAGCGCCGCCGCGTCGGCGTAGGCCACCGGCCGCCGCAGCGCCGCCGCCTCCAGCTCCGCCCGCAGCCGCGCGTGCGCCGCCGGGTTGCGCAGCAGGTGGTACAGCACCGCCGTCAGCGTCGTCGCCGTCGTGTCCGCGCCCGCCAGGATGTTGAGCAGCATCCACCCGACCACGGTGCCGTCGTTGACGTTGCCCGGGTCCTCGGCCTTGATCGCGAGGAAGTGGTCGAGGTAGTCCTGGTTGGCCGTGTCGTTGGTCTCGACCCCCGTGGTGCGCGCGACGAGCTTCTTGACGCAGAAGTCGGCGGCGGCTGTGCCGGGTTCGTCAGCCTTGCGTGCGGTGTTGGGGCGGGCGGAGAGAGATAGGGACTTGCCTTGAAATGAGGGCGGGCCGACGCGGTGGACGGGGTTCTTGTCGAGGACTTCGTCGAGGATGGGGATTTGGCCGACCTGGTCGGGGGGTTTTCATGTCAGCACGTGGTGGGTGTTGGGTGGTTGCGGCTCTGGAGACGTACCGCGGCGAAGTAGTCGAGTGCTTGTTCGGCCGTCGAGAGGAGGTCATCAATGTCACCGCCCTTGTTGAGGAAGCCTTCTTTGATGGGCTTGCTGAAGGTGACGTCCGAAATGGCGTCCCAGGCGTCTTCCACCGGTCAGTATCAATCACTGCAACCCTCCAGGCATGATGCAGAGCTGTTTAACTCACAGTAAAGGAACCACTCAGCAATATCACAAGGCTTGCCAGGACGCACGAACTGCTCCTCCAGCCTGGAGCAGAAGTTCTCAATGATCTTGTTGACGCGAGGCTCGAGCTTCAGCAGCGCCGAGACCTTGTAGTACTTCTGCACCGGGGCGCGGAGCTTCGTGTGGAAAGCATTGTCCCGCGTGCCAAAGAGGGTGCACACGCGCTGGCCGTTCTGGGTCACGTCATTGACCGCGTAGAAGTCACTCTGCGAATGCTCGTCAGCTGCTGCTACATCCCGGCAGGAGACAGGACGTGGTGTCCCACCTTGGGGAAGTTGGCCTTGTTGGAGTAGATGAGCTTGATGCACTCCGGATCACTTAAGCTGACCGTGTTCGGGCCAATCCTGACCACCGGGCCGTACTTTGCGTGCAGCAGACGGTGCGTGAGCTCGGTCCGGCCGCCTGCAGTGTCGAAGAAGCGCAGGGCATCCGTGAACTTTGCCAGGAACGGGCCCGGGATGCGGCGCAGCGGATGGAAATAGTACCGCCAGGCCGCAAAGGTGGCGACGAGCACCAGGGTCAAGGTCAGGAGGGCCATGGCGTTTGGAGAGCAGAGAGAAAGAGGGAGAAAACCTGAAGACTGAAACAGTTCCCGCACACTGGAAGCGATGGGGGGTGTGTATGGGCTCCTGAGCGGTGGGAGGGCCCTAGAATGCAGTTAATAAGACGATTCAATGCCCCCAGGGGAGGGGACCATCGCATCGGTCTGGATGCCATTGCTGTGCCGCAGGCGTGGTTCGTGGGCCATTACTCAGTGGCCCTCGGATCGCGCCAGGAGCATTTTGCAATTCCGCGACTGAGGAAAGACACAATCCGGGGCCCGGGGTGCGGTTCGTATCTAGCGCGCATCTCTCGCCAACTGTTACCTACGGAGTGGAAGATCGGTGCCGCCCAGCGTGCCTGAACGCAACTGCCGAACCGTCAGTGAGCTGATTTCTCCAAGACATGTGGAGCACAGCTCGCAGGGATCGGTGTTAGACGAGCGTGTGCATGACTGCGGAGGTTGACGTTCGGTTTTTAGCGGAGATCTGACTCGCCCATCTGGTGGACCCATTGCCGGATGCGGCAAGGACCCGACCCGAGTGAACGGCACGGCCCGCCCTCCGCGCGTTTCAATGGCTATTCATCCTCCTCTGATTCGGGAGATTTACTTGATTGCTCGCTCTTTGGGGACTCCTCGGAGGGCCGTCCGACGAACAGCAGGGACAGGTTGTGCATACGAGCCTCCTCCCCGCCCCTTGCAGCCTATTACAGGCGCTGACTCGAATGCTTGAACGATGCTCACTCCCTGCAGAGAATCAGCGTCTCGCCTCTGATACTGTATATCATGGATTTCTCGTCCATTCACCTGCCTTCACCGCTCGTCGTTTCGGCACTGGGCTCTTCTCTCCATTCCTTCCCGCGAACGCCACAATGAAGACGCTGGGAGGCCTGGGGCCGACCATCATTGGCGTCATGCTTGGTCAGTCGTTCCTGGCCATGCTCTTCGTCTTTCCCAGGCTGTACACCAAGGCTCGGATCAACCGGTCCCTGGGCTGGGATGACCACATGGCAACATTCTCGTGGGTAAATATCGTCCTTCGTGGATTGCAAAAGGAGTGGTAACGAACGTGGCCCAGGTGATGTTGCTGTGCTACTCCGCGGTGTGTTCACACGCTGCGACCGAGGGGTACGGGCAACATGCTGAAGCGCTGGGCGGCAAACAGGCTGCCCTGGCAGCTAAGATCACCATCATTGGCCAAACTTTCTGTAGGTCTCACACTCCGGCTCTTCCGCTCTCATCCCTTCCGCTGACCTGGTAGGCATTATCGGAATTGCGACAAGCAAGGCCTGCGTGGCCTTCTTCCTGCTACGGATCGTCATATTCACCTGGCATAAAATCGTCCTCTGGGCTTGTGTCGTCGCCGCCACCGTCATCTGCGTCCTGTGCGCATTGTTCGACTTCATCCGGTGTGATCCGATCAAGGGAGTCTGGGATCCGACCGTGAAAGCAAAGTGTTGGATGGGCACAGAGGCATTCACCAACCTTTCTGTCGGCGTTGGAGGTCAGCTTACGTTGTTGGACAGCAGAGAAAGGCGAAACTGACTTTTCCCCATAGTGACGTCCGTTATTTGCGACTTCGTGCTGGCGTTCCTGCCCTGGGCAATCCTCTGGAATCTCAACATGAAGAAAAAGGAGAAGCGGCTTATTGGCATCTCCATGAGTCTCGGTGTGTTGTGAGTACGGCATTCTAATGTTCATGAGGTATGGACACTGAACGCGATGAAGTGCTGGAGCGTCCGGGATCGCCCGCGCAATAGAGTTGAAGCGCTTGTCTGGAAGGGCCGACTATACATGTAAGTACTATGGAGTTCAAGGCAGAGCTAGCACTGATCATTCTTGTCTCCACGTAGACGAGAGCGTTAGCCCTATTCTATGGTCGTCAACCGAGCTTTGCATCACCCTCTGCACCGCCTCCATGCCGATGTTACGTCCATTCTGGCACAAAATACGTGGGAGGGGGAGCACAGATGATTACCAGAGATACGACAAAGGCGCGAGTGATGTGACACCCGGCCAGGGAATTTCCCTCGACAACATGGGCGACAACAGCAAACAGAGTAAACGGAGAAAGGGATCGACGAAGATGGGGCTCAATGAGACGACCATCGGCGCCACTGCAATGGGGACGTACTTGGACCAAACGAAGCGCCAGGGAAGCGACGAGGACGTGTTGGTGAATAATCAGGAAGGCCGCATCACTGTAATAACAGAAATTGAAACCCAGTCAAAGAGATCTGGGTCAATCACAGAAAATGCGAGCTGGGACAACAGACGGTAAGAGGGAGATGGACGGTTGCGCGGCAGAGAAAGCAGTTGTTGTTTCGGTCAAGTAGTCTACTGGATACCCATTCGATTTATCTTTGTCGACAGGGCAGCGAGACACTCGTTCAGCTGAACATTGTCCAGCTCTGACTGTCCCAGTCGATGCTCTCCAGCCAGGGCATGAACTCGGAGTCATTACCAGAGAACGGAACGGAAAGGTCCATACCCATCGTCGGCATCTCGCTTCCTGTCATGCTAACCTCATTGCGCGACTCGGGAGACAGTATCTTGTCTAAAATGCGCTTGATAAACTTGCGACCTTGTGCGCAGATAGACGAACTAGGTTCATCCACTGGCACCCATGCAAGAGCGTTGGCAAAGACGCTAAGATCTTGGATGGTCTGGGATCGATTGAGCGGATATGATATTGGCTGGTGTGGATACTGCTCTTGGCGAAGCAGCTCCACTGCGACTGCGCATGCAGCAGGGAGACCGGGGCTTGAGAGCTGCGTTGAGTGGTGATGGTCAGGAGAGGCGATCGGGTACGAGGTGATCGACAACTACTTACCATTAGATGGGAATCTTGGAACTCGCGTAGGACCTCTCGCTTTCCGGCAACCATTATAATAGCCGCAAGAAGCTTGACTGCCACTTGCAGTAGCTCCCTTGTGTCTGCCCCGGCTCTTTTGATCAACGCCCGCTGAAGGAGAAACTCATTGTAGAGGTGTTCGATGTGGATGAACACGAGATAGAGGCACTCTATAGGAGGCCGTTGGTGGTGCCAAATATCTTCTGGATCTTGACGCAGGTATTCGGGTAGTGAGTCCCACGTTTGCTCTGCCCTGTGTTGGATCTCCCTGTGATATCGAATTCAGTCTGAGGGTATAGCGAATGACTGTCCGGGGTTTCAATTACCTTGCTCTTTCAATCATGTTCTCCACTGGTGCGCCAATAGAAAGCTCAAGGATGTCCTCTCGGATTGTCTGCCGCTCTGTCAGACTTCTCACACATTTTCTGGAGTGCGTCATCAGTAGTCTGACTCACGCAATACTGCACCCAGGCTCTGGACCAGGTTCGTCGTTGGACTCTGGTTCCCTTAGACCATCCTTCGCTGTCGAGAGTGGCCAACGCCGCATCGAGTTCAGAGCCATGCGACAAAAGCTGCCGATCGGTCAGGTCAAGAGGGAGCTGAACTACACAGTAACGGTAGCTGAGACGAGGTGGCCTGCCGAGGAAAGCACAGAGCCACTTGTCATGTGCAAATGCCGACGCAACGAGCCTCTTCCTGATTTCGATGAGGAAGAATGGCAGATCCTTCGATTTGACCTCTTGATGCCATCCAAGAGCCATAATGGCGTTCAAGGTCCGGCCTGTCTTTTGCCAGCTATCGTAGCCTGCAACAGGGTGGATCAGTAAATGCAACCAGGCCGGGCAGGAAGATCACTTACAGGAGTCGCCGTGCAGGAAGTTATACACGGCATTGACTTCATACATGAGCCACATGCCAATGTCATTTGGGATGCATATTTCTTCGCAGAATTTCAGACATGTATCAGCGGCACGATACAGGGCGACGATCAAGCTTCTCTTGGTCTTGTATCTACGGCTGAAAGCCAAGAGCGGGTCCCAGTCTGGCAAAGTCAGCTACCAGGCGGTACCGGTGCCAAAAGGGAGGGGTATGGTTACCTGGTAGAGTTGTCGCGACCATGCCAACCAAGGTGAGGATGATCCCCACAACTTCCCAGCGAAGGTTCTTGCCGGTCGACAGCTCAATCCAGTCATGGGCGGTCTTGGTGGTTTCGCTCCGCAGCCGTTGATCCGTGTTGTGCCAGACGTGCTCGGATAGACTCTTGAGCTGGTCCAGGTCCTGGTTCTGGAGCGCGTCTCCGTACGAAGACCACAAGGATGATGCCCATTGCTTGAGGATGGGCTCGATGGTGATGATGCCCTGGCAAGTGGTGTACCATCGTTGGATGTAGCGATCGAAGATGGGCATGTCCTTCAGGAGACTGAGTATCTCGACGCCCTTTTGGATGTGCACAGAGCTTATCCTTGGGTTGGAGGTGGAGTGACAGTCCGGCTCGTCCTGGCCGAGACCCAGGCTACCCTCGTTCTCAGTCAGGACAGCGGAATAGCTGGTTGAGCCAAGAAAGCCGGCATGGTGACGCACATCCGCTGCGGCAAGAGTCTGGAGGTCTTGCTCATTGGAATCATCGTCAGCTACAGAGAGCGGGGCGCTGGCCGATGTCACGGGTTGGGTGGGCGGAGAAGCGGCCTCGGGCGAGGCCGTCTGCGGAGGACTGAGCACCGGCTCAGACAGGCGGGGAGTGGCAGTGGAACGAGGGCGGGTCAGCGGGGCAGGATGGTAGACGCATTGGTCTTGCTTGTTGCGACGCATACAGCGGCCACAGGCGGGCATGATGTGGTCGCAGCGGAGCTTGCCCTTGCGGCACGGCTCACACGACTGCAGCTTGCCATTGCGGCGGTAGGAGGGGTTGAGCCTTGGCGTGTGAGGGTCTCTGCTGAGCTGCTTCGGCAGGGCGAACCTCGTCATGTTGGCTGCAATGGGCGGAGGAGTTTCGGACGGAGTTCCAAGGGTGCGCGGTGCGGATGGCAGCAACGACAGCAGGCGAAGAAGACTTGGGACCAGCCCGGCTACATGATGGCGGAGTCGGTCTCGTCAGGCTGCAACGCGGCGACTGGGCCAATAGCAAGTGACGCGGGCGGGTGCCTGCCTGGGGAAACGGCGTGGCCTGGGGTCGGCGATGCGCAGACGCGGAGTTGGTCGGAGTTGGAGTTCGTGGCGCGGGCGGCGTGACGCGGCCGGTCGCTGCGGGCCGCCGTATACTCCGCGGCAGGCGGGGCCCGAAGTCCTGGCCGCTGTCGCCACTCCACCCTCGCCGTCGACACGCTGCCCCCATCCGTTGGCCCTCCACTGCCCCGCCACAGCCCGGCAGGCAAGCCCGTCAGGCAAGCCCGTCACCCTCGCCCGGCCCGCACACGGCCCTCGTGCCGCCGCCAGACTGATTACACACGGCAGCCCTACCGCCGCAGCGCCTCCATCTTCAACATGTCGTCCGCGAATGAGCGCGCCCGCTTTCCAACGGTGCCGGCGGTGTGGCATTGCTGACTGACGAGCTGAGCGCCAGAAATGGAAGACACGGCGTGCGCGTAAGGCTGTGGCCGCAGATCCCGAGCACCATCGTGGATGGCGCCAGCCTCTATAAAATAGCTGTGCATTGCGGCCGTCTTTGCGTTCATCCACCACACAGCAGTCCGCACCGTCAAGCTCCACGCCTCTTCTTCTCCCTCCCACCGACACCTGCATCCTGTCACTGCCCAGCCTGTCTCCGTCCAATCACGCCACCATGATTCCCCAGATGCCCTTCCGCTTCTTCGGGTCCATCGAGGGCAGCTTCCTCACTGCCGCCGAGCCCACCTCGTACGCCTACAGCCCGCACTCCTCCATCTACTCTTCGTCCACAACGCTGTATGAGGAGCGCGGCCCCCGCATCATCGAGCCCCAGCCGCCAGCACGTCATGCCGCAAGCGAGCACGATAAGGCAACAACAGCAAGCCAAGCAGCCAACCCGCCGCCCGCGACGCAAGGAGCAGACGCCGACGACGGCAAGACATCGTCAGAGTCCTCGTCCCGTTCGTCGTCCCGATCGTCGTCGCCCAAGAGGCCAATGGGCGTGGACCTGCTGTCATCTGGTACGTGGCACGAAGGCTGCAAGCTGGGCACCATGTGAGGCTAACAGTTGCCTGCAGCGCCTCGCATGAACGCGACTCGCATGATGGGCTAGGCCGCGTCGAGACCCACCGCAGCGGTGAAGGAATGCTTCGAGAATAGACGCTCGCAGACTTTTTCGGGGTGCTTTTTGCTTACTGATCGTTGACATGCAGAATCGGGCGCTTGGCGAGGCTGCTTACGTAGTACATCTACCTCAGGTACATAGGGATGGAGCGGCACAGTTATCGGCGTTTGGGCGGGTGCAGTTCTTGGATGCGGTCCTGCCAAACTCCATCTTACTGCAGTTTAGACAAATTTCAGCCACTGGCATAGTTCCACTGCTTTCTCGTACCAGTACCACCCGCACATTCGACAGATGCAGGACGACTCGGAGTTTCGCGGAAGAAGCGTTTGAGCATCAGAAGAAGACATTCTGCCGATCAGAGATGTCTTGATCGGGGAGGCAAGATAGATCTGCAAGCATCCACGGATCGTCCTGCGCCCGCAGCCGGATGCGCGGAACCCACGCCGGCGCCATCAATCTCCACGACCCGTCTCCAGAGCGGGCCGCGGGGTAAAAAGCAAGAAGCTTGGCTTCATGTTACAAGTTCACTGACTTGTTACGCAGAATTCTCGGCACTCTTGATGTCGCTGCAGGATTCCCCGGCCTAAGCTTGTAGCTAACAAGTGATGATGGGTAACTCTACCATCAAAAGCCTCTACCCGGCCCGCGTTCACTCCCGCCCCTTAGAAGTTCCCGTCCCGCTTTAGTTAAAAATGGAAGTGGTGTTCATAAGGCCCTTGGAAAAGAGTATTTGGCACTTGCCTTCAACATGTTTTCCACCGCTGTCCTCTGGGCCGCTTTCCTGTGCGCTGGCACCACCTCCCAGGAAACCGCTCTCCCTGGCCCACAATGTCAGGACTTCGCCTCGTCCTTCGCTCTGTCCACCTCGCAGATCTCCCGCGCCAACATCAGCAACATCACCGCACACAACGTCGAGATCGCGATCAATTTTGAGCGCAGCAACTGGGCCACCAACTCCGTGACCACTGATCCGTGCGTGGGCTCTTTTGTCGCATCATAACAACGCCCACACTGACCCACACAGCCCACAGTTTCTACCGCATCCCCTCCAACTGGTCGTCCAGCCTCCCGCCGGGCACGCTCCTCACCGTCGAAAATGTAACCAACACCTCCCTCTACACGCTCCCCGCCTCCGTCTCCCTCTCCCGCATCACCTACCAAACCGAGACCCTCAACGGCACCGCCATCCCCACCTCCGCCTACATCCTCTGGCCCTACCTGGCCCGCACCTTCCCCTTGCATCCCGGCCTCCCCGTCATCGGCTGGGGCCACGGCACGTCTTGCATGCTCGCCGGATGCGCCCCCAGCCACATCCGCAACCTGTGGTACCAGTACTCGGCGCCCTTCACCATGGCCCTCCAAGGCTACGTCGTCGTCGCCCCCGACTACGCCGGCCTGGGCATCTCTATCACCACCGCCAGCACCGCCCACCCCTCCCCGCCCGACGCCGACGGCCGACCCGCCATCCCCCACCCCTGGCTCGCCGCCCCCGCCCAGGCCGCTGACATCCTCCACGCCATGGCGGCCGCGCAGGCCGCCTTCCCGCGCCTCTCCCGCGCCTTCGTCGTCGCCGGCCACAGCCAGGGCGGCTTCGCGGCCTGGGCCGCCGCCGCCGCCCTCCGCGCCG
Organism: Neofusicoccum parvum; assembly: GCA_020912385.1. Taxonomy (NCBI): domain Eukaryota; kingdom Fungi; phylum Ascomycota; class Dothideomycetes; order Botryosphaeriales; family Botryosphaeriaceae; genus Neofusicoccum; species Neofusicoccum parvum. Next base: position 782,720 of record CP087222.1, on the reverse strand, counting down.
GCCCCTCGCCCCCCGGCTACCTCGGGGCGGTGGCGGGCGCGGGCGCGGGCGCGTCGGCGCTGGCCGCCTACGCCGCGCGCGGCGTGCTGGCCGCGTACCCGGAGGTGGCGCCGGGAGAGCTGTTCACGGCGGAGGGGCTGCGGCGGTGGCGGCTGCTGGAGGAGGTCGGCGGGTGCAGCAGCGCGGCGAGCCAGCTGTTCGCCGCGTCCGGGGTGGAGGTGGTGAGGCCGGGGTGGGGGGAGCACTGGGCGGTGCGGGCGTTCGTGGAGCGCGTGGAGTACGGCGGGAGGGAGCTGGCGGCGGGAGGGCGGCCGCTGTTGGTGATGCAGGGGGTGGAGGATCCGTTTGTGCTGGCGGAGTGGACGGGCCGGGCGGTGGGGAGGACGTGTGCGGCGTTCCCCGGGAGTAGCGTCGAGTATGCGACGTTTGAGGGCGTGGGGCATGTGCCGGTGATGTATGCGGGGCAGCGGGTCTGGTTGGATTGGGTGGCGGATAGGTTTGCGGGTGTGCCGCTGGGCGGTGGGTGCCGGAATTCGAGCTATGGGAGCGTGAGGGACGTGGACTCTTACTTGAAGGATTTCAATTACTTCTTGGAGCCGGTCACAAGTCCTTATCAGGTTGCTTAGTACAGGAGTCATCGCACGAACGGACATAAGAACGTTGCACCCATGACCTCTTCCGAAATGGTCCTGCAGATATCCCGGGTCACAGCCTCTCAAGTTCCAATATCTCATCTGTTGTTGCAAGTCTTCGGGTTCTCTCCTATGCCAATGTTCTAATATCTTGCGATAATCATTCTTAGGGAGTCTAGGCACTCAGAAGGTGATGCTGACTTCGTACGCGTAAAGGGGTTGGCAACCGTCCCGTCCAGTATCCAAAAGTTTCTTGATGACGATGCAGAGTTCAAACGGTCGATCCGGATTGACCCGAACAGATCTGAAGGATCCGCCTCGTCGGGGAACATTATACAGGTGGACGCAAAGATTATTCAGCCTTCCAGCTTGAGCTTTTGTCCATCTTCTCATCGTGCGACAGGTCGCAAGGTCGCTGGTGCACAGAAAACAAGTCCAGCAGATCAAGAAAGGTTTGCAGCGCAAAACGCGCGCGACAGCATTTCGTATTGCAGCAGCAGCCTGCCTGCCCCCTCCAAGCAGCAATCGGTATCTAAACATCGCATATGCACAGGTGAAAAACAAAAACAAAATAAAGCATCGCCCCGCCAGAATGGCGTGTGCGAGACTCAAGTCCGCGGGCATCGTGTGTATCGCGGTCGGAGACGAACATGAAGAGTGTATAAGGCATTCCAAAATTGCACGTCAACTGCCCGTCCATTAAAAAAGGAAAAGGGTGAGAAGTGGTGGAGGATGAAGGGCGATTAAGAGAGGTAAAGCATGAGGAGATGTTGAAAGCTTTCTTCGAAAGCGACAGGTCCGGACGATGGGTAATCAGAGGGAAAAAGAAAATCGAAACGAACGCCGGACCACTTCCGTCTATTCCACAACAAATGCCCAGTCTTTGGTATATAAGAACTCCGTCACCGTCCGCTGAAAAACGAAGGTGGAATGAGAAAGCAAGGAAAAGGAATTATTTCTCAAAGGATCGAAAACAGGGGATATCAATCAGATGAAACTGAAGAGAGTGTCAAACGAACGGACCTGGACTCCAGCTTTATTGCATATTATGCTGAGCCAGGGAGTGAGATATTAGCGCGGTTCAAAGACCGCACGGACTGGATTACTTTTGGGTATTTCAATCCTTGAGCCCGAAAGCCTTTCTCAGCATCGGGAATTTCTTCTTTTTGCCACTACGGCCAATGGCTACGTCTCCACCGACGGGCTCGGATTCCGCGGTCTGGCCACCAGTGCTCTGCCTCTTGCCCAGGCGCGGCCTTGCTGGAGCACCATCGGATGTCGTAGGCCGTCCAGATGCTGTGCTGGGCTCGTCGTCTGGAATTGCAGGTGGGAGAGGCCACGATTCTGAGGTGCGGCGACCTTGGGAGTTACGGCGTTGAAGCTTCCCACTTGGAGACCCGGTTGTTGCAACAGAGAAGCCTCCGGGAGGTGTTTCTGGTCGAACGTCCGAGGAGCCGCGGCGCTTCTTGCCTAGGCCGAAGAAACCACGCTTCTCCTTGCGGGGCGATGCTAGTGGAGAATCTGTTGCAAATTTGCTGTCACGCAAAGAGCCCTTGAGTACAGCTGCACCCCCATTGGTATGGCCGTTGGTAGCCTGTGCCGGGGCGGAAGCACGCTCGATATCTTTGGAAGTAGGCCCACGAGGCGGCGATGCAGGCCCTTCAGTGTCACTGGCCTCGTCTTCAAGTTCCGTCGAATCTCCGTCTTCGTCATCTCCCCTGCGAGGGATTCCTCGAACAGGCCTGAGACCGGACGGTAGTTCTGGCACATCATCCTCGTCATCTGAATCGGCGAAACGGGATCGGAATGTCGGCATCCTGCCAACGTCGTCATCATCACTAGAGTCGTCATAGCGTGACTGGAAGCGTGATGACACCGGCTTCATTGGTGAAGACAGTGCTTTTCCAGAGGCCTTCCCCACAGAAAACTTGGACGATTTGCTGGGCGGCGGACCTTGTGAACGCAGCGTTGGGAACGAGGTCTCCTGGTTGCCAACCATGGGTTTGCGTTTGCCAAAGAAGGAGCCAGTCGGAGATAATGACCTGATACTCAGTCTGGAAGATCGCGACGCCGCTGCGGGAGAGGCTGAACGCAAGGTCGGAGCAGGCACAGGTGCACTGGACCTGGGCGAAGGCCCAGAACGCATGCTTCGACGCATAGTATATTTGCCATCACTAGTAGACGACGATGCACGACGTTGTCGTTTGAAGCTGCTGTCCGATGCATCGGAGCTGTTGGATAAAGTACGACCAAGGGCTGGCATGGTGGAAACTCGGGTTGAAGCAGCTGGAGTAACAGCACTGGCGCTTCGTCGATGGGGTGCCGCGGCCACATTTGGCGATGCGAGCGGTATGTTCTTCTTTTGAAGAGCACCCTTCGGTTGGCGGGTTTCTACCAAAGGTTCGCTGTACCGCGAAGCCGCAAGACCCGTGGGCGCATCTCTCATGGATGTCCGCATTGGCTTACGCATGGTCGGGGCACCAGGGCCATCAGGCCTTTCACGGCGCATGCTAGTTCTCAATGCTGGCTTCTTCGGCTGAGGTGCCTCTCGCGCCTGTGGCAACTGAGCAGGTTTTTGCGAACGCTCGGCAGATACGGCAACTGGCTCGGGCACAACCGTTGCCTTCTTCTTCTTCTTCGGCTTGGGAGACTTGAGAATCGGGGCGGAGTCGAGCTCGAGGGGAGCAGCTTTCGGAGATGGCTTGGCTTGGAAATTCTCTGGCCTCGACTCTTCTTGTGGCTCTTCTCTCTTCCGAACTTCCTCAGGCGGAGAAACGGCAGTTTCTTCTGTGACTGGAATTGGCTGCTGCTTCTGCTTGCCTGCGAGCGGACTCTCCGGAACCGAGTTCGATTGAGCTTCACGCGCTGGCGGAATGATAGGGCTGTCGACTATGGCATCCAATGAAGCGAAACCCCCCTCCAAGTCAGAAAGATCTTCAGCAGCATCGCTGTAGATGCTGCTGTCGTCATCCGAGCTCTCATCCTGAGTGCTCTCGAGGTAACGGTCAAGGCTTTGCCGTGACTCAACCGGCTGCAAATCCTTTGCTGAGAATACCTGAAAGTGGCCGCCGTGGTCCGGTTCGCCAGCCCCTGGCTGCTCATGCGATGCTAGTGAAGCAGTCGTAGTAGCCAAGCTCTCGTCCATGGATTCTTCGTCCCGGTCTGACCACGCTCCAGGCATCTCGAATGGGGGTTCTTGGTTTTCTCCCTCAGTCCCTGGAGTCGCGGGTTGTACAGCAATTTGAGGGACTGGTGGTGCTTCGAGGGCAGGCGACGCTTCGGCTGATTTTTTCTCGGGAATGACGGGAAGTCTGCTTCTTTCGATTCCAAGACCATTCGCTGCCGAGTCTTTGTGGTTCCCAGCAAGTCCCAGCTCTTCTTCATCAATACTTGAAGCTGTATCATCCGAGGCATAGCCAGATCCTTCGACTGAAGTGACTTCAGGCGCCATCGGCTCGTATGGATCTCTCGCTTGTTTCCTAGCTTCAAAGTCTCGAGCGAGGATGCCGCCAGCAGCATGGTCGCTCGATGCCTCAAGAGGCTCGACCATGGTGCTTGTTGAATCGGCCATCGAAGATGGGACTGTTTCTGTAACCTTCTCAGCAATTTCTTCGTCGACTGGACGACGTTCTCTTCTGATGCTTCCAAAAGAGGGCAACGCGGGTCTGGGCTTCATAATCTCATCCAGGTCGTCATCCATACCCTGTAGTGTGCGGCCACTCCATCGAGAGGATTCTAGGCCAACAGGAGAACCAGGTGAAGATGGAGAGTCTTCTTCTCGTGCCACATGTTCATCAAAGCTGACTCGCACACCCTTCCTCTTTCGGGGGGTTGTTCTTATGCCTTCGTAAGACCCAGCATCTGAGCTCACATCTGAGGGCGCTCTGCCAGAGGCATTGAAAGTAACTGGAGAGCTGGTCCTGATCGATGAAGATGGTGAGTGCTTTAGAGCCGACTTCGCAGGCGAAATCGACCTCGGTGGCGGCTGGTGCTTTACTCCATTCGACACGTCTACAGCATTCGGCGCAAAGTGGGCTGCCCGGGCTGGACTGAGTGAAGATTGCCTTTCAAACGCGGCAGTCTGTCCGACAGCAGGCTTGAGCTTCTCTGAGCCTGCGCCGCGGCCAAGACGCTGGTCAGAGGGTGGGCTTGATTCTCTGTCCCGCTGCTTTTTGGTAACTGCTGCTTTTGCTGGTGCTTCTTGCGAGACTACCACAGTATCCATTAGGTCAGCTTTCTCTGTCTCTTCCTCAACTTCCATCACAGTCGAAGGTTGCCGGACAAGTGGAGGAGCCCTCGCTCGCGAGCCCGAGCCATCGGATTCGTTCGAGCTGTCAGACAAAGAAGAACTTTGCGCACTCTGCGGGCTTGGCGGAAGATCGGGAGCTGATGTTGAAGGTGGGGGTGACTGCGTCCGAACCGATGACAAGGATTCTGCAGGTACTGCGCTTCCTGTTGGCTTGCTTCCCATGGTTCCTTCTGACAAATGACTTCCTTCCACACCTGGCGCTCTCTTTTTCTTTTTCTTTGCCACCGGCGCATTCGCAGCGCTATGTATCGACTGCCCTAGCCCCCCGGCGCCTGCAGGGGGCGCTTTCGAAGCGATGGGTGCCGTTGACCGAATGTCCTGCCTTGGCTTCTGTCCAGTCGTGACCGGGCCAGTGAACCAACCACTGTGGCTCATTTTCGTCGGAGGCGGACTGGACGGAGGAGTAATCCGGGGCGACATGGGCCGCGAAAAATTAATTGACGCCCGTTCCGACGCCGTTGAAGCACGAGATGCCCTTTCCGCAGCTCCCGCCGCGCTTCGATCCCCTGACTTGCTGGAGCCTGGCAATGCTTCACTCGCAGCGCGCCTGTGTTGAGAAGCAGGCGAGAGGTCCTTTGGAATTGCTGGCACTGGAGGTGCGTTAGCATCCGCAGACACTGCCGCCCCGGCCCTTCCTGATGGTGATGGCGAACGAAAAGTTCTCTCACTCATAGAACCGGAACTGGCTTGTCGCCGCACGCCAGGGGCACTCGATGCGCTCCCTCCCGACCCCCTCCTTTGCATGCGCTTCGTCTGGACACTGGCGACTGGAACGGGCGAGGTGCTGTGGGTGCGCAGGGCCGCTGCGGCGGCGGCGGACGAGAGAGATGCATTGGAGTTCGCGTTCTTGAGGAATGCTTGACTGGCAGCGAGGGCAGCGGTCGGGGTTGGGGCACTGGCGATCCGGTTGGGAGGCTACACAGAGCGCATCAAGTCAGTCTCCAGGCGCACGGCACGAATGAAAGGCGCGCTTGGAGCGCACGGCGCATACCGGATTGGAGGCCGCGCGGCGGCGCGATCTGAACATGGTGGGTTGGAGGAGCGGCGGAGAGATGCTACCTCGTCATAGCAGCCGGGATGCGCGGGTGGTGGTGTTGCGGAAGCAAGGGCTCAGCAGGTTGATGTCATGGAGAAGCCGGATGTGCTGGACAGGCGCCGGCGGACGCCCTAAAGGAGTGGAACGCGACAGCTGCCTCGCCTGACACAAGCAGGCCCAGCTGAAACGCAGAGCACACGCAGCGCACGAGGCCCTGAGACGGCAAGCGCTGGGGATGCGGCTGCAGGGGCGTGAGGAGATGCGGAGGAGAGGGTCTCGGCGGGCGATCAGCGGCGACGTGTGGTGTTGAAGTGGGTTCGCCCGGAAGAGAGGAAAGCTTGCGCCCCAGGATCGTCACCAAGGGTGCCAGCACCGGCCGTGTCGTCATAAGCGGCCGGAGCGCGGTCGACGCCCATCCCAATAATTACTTTTACGGCAGCGCTCGCCCGTGGCTAACGGCATTTGTGCGTCGGGCGAAGAAAAAAGAGACGCCGGCGCAGCGTTTCGCGGGCCATCCCAGCACTGCGAAACGCATTGGAAACGCCGGCAAGGCCCTCGCGACGAGTGGATGGCGTGCATCCACGACTGAGCCGGCTCCGGGCACGCGGGCCCTCCGACTCTGCGCCTGTACCTTGCGTGACGGGAGCAAGATGACGCTCACGTCACGCCCACGGGCGCCGCGCTGGCGGAAGGCTGAGGGCGCGCCGGCGGCAGCGTTTAGAGTTTGCTGGCACTGGCAGCTGCCGAACCGCACGGTGAGCCCGCGCCCCCACAGGTCACTCCAGCCTATGACGTGAATGCGGTGCTCTGCCGGCCATTTCGGAACCCAGAGGAACACTAGAACCACCTGTCCTACGGTTCCGACGAGGGCTGCGCGCGATTTCTGGCCTCCTCACCGCGCTGACAGCTGCTGCCACCGGATGAGCGATGACTGCATTGCAGATCGTCCCACGTGCTCTGCCTGTCAGGGTCTTGCCTTATGCAAATTGCCCTTCCCCGCAGTTTCCTTCCCGAACCGCCATGTTCAACTGCGATTGCTTCTTTCTATAGTATCTCCACAGAGCACGCCAGCCTTCTCGACCTGGCCTCAGCGTGCTGCTCCGCCGGCAAGGCCGCTTCGTCTTCCAGGGACCCCCACCTCTCAATATCCATGACCCGAGCACCCTACGACTCTTCACAGCTCGTTCATGCCCCTGACTCCACCATGTTCCTTTCAGGAGCCAGTGTCGCGCAAAGCTCGATAGACCTCCCGCCGCTCCCTCTGCCCTCAGGCATCACTTCGCGCCAGGTTCCCGACACTGCTGCTGGCCTCTCGTTCCACATCCTAGAAGCCGGCTTCGATCCCACTCGCACGAAACCACTCATCCTACTGCTACATGGCTACCCTGAGCTCGCCTACTCATGGCGCAAGGTCATGAAGCCTCTGTCTTCGGCTGGCTTCTACGTCGTGGCTGTAGACCAGCGTGGCTATGGCCGAACAACGGGCTGGGACAGTTCTCCATACTCTACCGTTGACCTGTCCCAATTTACCATGACTCGGCTGGTCGCGGACATGCTGGTCCTGGTCTCCGCTCTGGGGTACACGGAGGTGCGCTGTGTCGTCGGACACGACTTCGGAGCCGTCAGCGCGAGCTTCTGTGCCTTGATGCGTCCGGACGTGTTTAACAGTGTCGTCATGATGAGCCATCCGTTCAAGGCTCCACCACCTTTGCCATTCAACACCGCGAACTTGCTACAGTCAGAGCAACAGCAGGGCGAGACGATTGTTGGACGAGACATCCAGGCCGACCTCGGGTCGCTCGATCCACCTCGCATGCACTACAGGTGGTACAACAGCACAGCGCAAGCAGCGCAGGATTGGGACAATCCTCCTCAGGGCCTGAAAGCGTTCCTAAGGGGGTACTTCCACCTCAAGAGTGCGGACTGGGCGCATAACAAGCCACATGCACTCGAGAAGTGGAGTGCGTCTGAGCTGGCGAAGATGCCTGAATACTACATCATGCCGCTCTCCGTCAGTATGCCTGACGTTGTATCCTCGAACATGGCCGGTGAGGAAGCACAGGCGACCGAAAGATGGCTGTCAGATGAGGATCTCGCCGTCTACGTCAGCGAGTGGGAGCGCAACGGGTTTCAGGGGGCACTGAATTGGTACCGGTGTCAAACTGATCCCAAGCAGATGCGGGACCTCCAGCTAGTTGTGGGGAAGAAGATTGAAGTTCCGAGCAAGTTCGTGACGGGGAGGGCCGATTGGGGAAACCACCAGGTGCCTGGCGCACTAGAGAGCTTCCCGGAGAGCTGCAGCGATTTCAGAGGCGTCTCCTTCGTGGACAATGCCGGACATTGGCCACAGCAAGAGCAGCCGCAGCTTGTTGTCGAGAAGATCCTGAGATTTGTAACGAGCTTGTAGGGAAAGCTTGGATGCGGTTGGCTCGACGCAGGTCTGCGTCCACAAAGCTCTTTGGGTCATCAAAGGAGGAATAATCACAGGTGGAGGAAATGAAATGGACCAATTGAAAGAAACTTGGCCAGCTTCATCTTCACAGCTACCCCGGGCTGCTCCTTCGCAGCGGCGACAATGAAATTGATCAATCACATTAGGTATTCAGAATTAGATCTCACCTGAGAATCAATTACAATCCGAAAGGCACCTTTCGCCTCCACTCTTCGGGCTTCTCTCGCTCGACGAGGCGCATTGGCACGGTCGATGCCGTCATAACAAGTGTCCGCTGCTAGGGATGGATGTTTGTTGTTGCCTCTCGTATTTCTCAGCTGGGCTGGGGTCGCGATTCATGTTGTCAACTCGGTCAAGCGAGACCAAACCAGAAAAAAAAAAACGCGTCACGCTCGGCCGGCGGTGGCCCCAAGGCTCGCTTGAACGAGGCAGGCAACTCCGAATTTAATGGGCCGGTCGAGGAAGCGGGATTTATTTACAGTTGCACATGCAACAACAGCCACATTAGCATGAGCAAGGGAGCGACTCGCGATCCGCACGATGAGAAGCTTCCAGACAGCAGGGAACATGGCCGGACGCGCTGCATCAGAGCGTTTGCAGGCGCGGCGGCGACCGTTCTGGAGGCCTGCAGCGACGGGTGGGCGCGGATACGGTCGGGCTCGCTGCAGCACCGTCACCGACTGAAGGGCGACGGGGCTGGCGGATGGCAGCTGCTGCCAGCCATCTGTGGGTCTGGCGGCCGTTGGTGCGGCGCTGCGTGGAGAGAGTCGCAGACACTGCGAGCTGCAAGCCACCTCCCAGCCGCCCTTGGTCGGAGGGCGGCGCCGCGGCCAATGGCCGGCGAGTCGTGGGCCCGGGGGGGCTGGGGAGCTGTGGGCAAGCTGAAGATCCAGGCAGCATGATTAACGGATTTGCCGTCAGAGCTCCCAGCACATCACAGCGCGCGCACGCCGACGCAGCGGGCGCGAGGGCACGCCAATGGCAAGGCACCACGACGACCGGGAGCGCTGCAGCGGTGGAGACGCACGGCGAGGGCGGCCTCGACCGCGACGCCGGGCAGCAGGGTGCCGCAGTGGTGCTGCGCGGGCGGCGCGGCGTTTCGCGTGCGGGCGCTGCAGCATCGGCTTGGCCTGGTGCGCGCTTACATGTGCAGCGGGTTGTGCGGTTGTGCAGTTGTGCAGCGCGGTTGTGCAGCGCGCAAGCGCAGGGCGAGCTGCACACGGCGCCCAGGCGCGGCGGCGCAGGCAGACGGGCTGTCGCGCCATGGGACGGCGGCTGGAAGACCTCGGATGTTGATATGGCAACAGCGTGACGGGCGCCAGATCGGCTGCGGGCGTGCCTGGGAGCGCCAGCTCTGGCCGCCGGGCGCGCCGTGGGCGGGCGCGGGCTGGGGAAAGCTGGCCCCGGCCGGGCATAGCTCTGTTGTGATCGCTGGCGCCGGGCCCCTGCGCGTCGCCAGCCGCGTGCATTAAGCTCCCTCGCCGTACCCACTTCGCACCCAGCGCCCTCCCTCCGACTCGTCAGCCTACATCAACAGCCCAGTCGGTTTCCTCGTTACCACCCAACTCACCGTCTCCATCACTCGCACCCGCCTCGTCCCCTCCTGCAGCCAATTGCGCCCCCCTACGTTTCGGCGCCCGAGCAAGCTCATAAGATCGTGACACTGGCAGCCCGCTCGCCCACCTTCTTCACCACCCCGTGAGATATCATCCTCACACCCCCCTCCGGAGCCAAGAAGTTCTTTCTTGTCTTCCTTTCGACCTTCGGTTCGGAAGGTGCAAGAAGGAACGCCCGACTCCAGTCAATCTGGACTTTGAAGCCCGCGTCCCGATTCCCTTCAGTGTCTTCCCGTCCTCGTATCGGAGTGACGCTGTCTCAGCAGAAGAATCTCAAGTCAAGGTAGAGGGCGAGGTCAACCTCTCTGAAAAGACTTCGCGCGTCGGACGGGAAGGTCACGAAGCTCGCTACTCCGCCTCCGAAGCCACCTCTGCCGCCCCCAGCCGCAAGGAGCACCGCTTCGAAGAAGAAGTCCGCGTCTACGAGAAAGACCGCCACCGACCCGCCGGCCGCCGCGAAGAGGAGGTCCACATCTACGAGCGCGACGAGCGCCGCCACCCTCGCAGCGAGCGCATTGAACGCGACCGCTACGAGGTAGACATCGAACGAGAGCGGTAAGTCGAGTGCGTCTTTCTGTTGGGCTTTGGCCTTTCGCCTCCCGAGCACAAACGCATCACACAGGCCTCCAATGGCTCCGCCCGGATCAGTCGGGAGCCTAGTTTCGTCGCCCTGTCCGCCTGTTGGCCTAGTGATGAGCCACGCACACGGGCCATTCCGTTCACCTGAGCTTCCCATCCTCGCCTCCCATCCTGCCAACTCCACTCCCGTCTGCCATTGATCGTCGCTGACATCCTCCCCTCTCAGCAGCAGCTACCAGGAGCCCTTCCAGCGCTACGACGAGGCCCAGATCAACGTCAAGGACCGCACCTACGACGTCAGGGACTTCAAAGAGCGCACCTACGACCGCGACGGCCGCCCTGTCTTCGGCGCTTCGAACAACTTCGCTGAGTCGCAGCTTGACACGACTGAGCGCCAGTTCCGCGAGCGCACCCGTCCCATCGTCGACGAGTCTCGCTACGGTCGCGACTTCGCCGAGTTCCGCTACTCCCAGACTGCCGAGGAGCAGCCTCGTTACGGTGCCCGCGCCGAGCAAGAGGTTGTCGACCGACGCTACCCCGAGTCTGTTCGAGTAGAGTCCACGACCTCTCGGACGACCACTGACCCGCCAAAGCACAAGCGTGATATGGGATATTACGACGACGACGGCCACTACCACAGCTTCCGTCACGGTCTCCACAAGGCTGCCGATCGCATCCTCCACCCGATCCACGGCCACTCTCACCACTCTCACCACCACAAGCACGACCACCCCTCTGACAAGGAGGAAGTAGTCATCAAGGAGACCTACACCGCCCCCTCCAAGCCGCGCGTGTCTGCTTCTGCTCCCCCGCCTCCTCCCCTCGAAACCTTCGTCCCCGAGCCCAGGTCCCCCCGCTTCACGGCCTACACGGAGACGGCGCGCACCAGCACCATGTCTTCAGCCAACACCATCACCATCCCCTGCCACCACATCCGCATTGGCGATCTCCTGATCCTTCAGGGCCGCCCTTGCCAGGTCATCCGCATCACCACGTCGTCTCAGACGGGCCAGCACCGCTACCTCGGTGTTGACCTCTTCACCAAGCAGCTCCATGAGGAGTCCAGCTTCATCTCCAACCCGGCGCCGTCGGTCATTGTGCAGAACATGCTCGGCCCTGTCTTCAAGCAGTACCGCGTCCTCGACATTCGCGAGGATGGCCGCATTGTGTCCATGACCGAGACTGGCGACATCAAGCAGGGCCTGCCTGTTCTTGACCAGAGCGGTCTGAGCAAGAAGCTTGCCGATTCATTCGACAACGGTCGCGGCAGCATCCGCGTCCTCGTCATTGCGGACTCGGGCAACGAGCTCGTCGTCGACTACAAGGTCGTCCACGGCTCCAGGCTGTAGACGGGTCGTCAATGGTGAGCTCCCTCGGACCATGCTGCTCAGACGATAAGCTGATGCCCAATGCAGGCTTCGACTCCTTCAACCGTCTAGACAGGATTCTTGGGTCCTCTTGGACCGGGGGATATCATTCGACTTGTGTTCATAACTCCGGTTTGCGGTTGCATCAACAGAGGCAGGAGACCCATCTCGCCAAGCTACGCGACCCACCGTCGCCACTGGGTCCCGGCCTCTTGGCTACTCGTCTCTCTCTTCCTTTCTGCCAATGCTTCTTCTGGCCCATTCCTTTGAAGACAAAAGAACAATCTCTGCACGGCGTTCCGGCGGCGGCTGGCAAGCACGTCCATCTGGCCGGCTGCCTGTGGGTTAATGACTGGACTAGTGGGGATTCTATCACGAAGCATATGCGATGACGGGGACTTGGGGAAACGATCGGCCTGTGGATAGCTAATGAACTTGATGCCTTCTCTCATGTCTTTGCCTCTTCTGTCAGTGGTGTTTGACGTGGTCGTCATGTGACGCGGCGGCCGTGCGCTGGGGTCGGCGGCCATCCCTTCACCGCTGCGGAGGATCTTCGTGGGTGACGACGTCAAGCCTACCGCCGCCCGCCGTCGTCTCTGGGCCGCCGTGCCCGCTGTGCGCGGTGGAGACGCGGGCTGCGCGATGTCTGAATCACGGCGATTATGTAACGGGCGCCGCGCCAATCCGCGAATGCCTTTTTCCCCGCAAAGGCGGGAGGAGGTGTTGTTCGCCCGGCCGCTAACCCGCGCTCCACTCCGCTCCATCCCGACCTCTTAGCTCCCCAGTCGCAGCGCACTCTGCACGGAAGGCCTTATCCGATGCTTGTGCGGGGCTCGGCGGGCACGCGGCGGGATGTGTTGAGGGGCTAGCTCCTCTCTGTTCGAGAAGCAGCGGAGAGACTTGGCTGTCTCGCTGATCTCGTCTGCGGCCGGCGACTGTTAAAGCTGCGCCGCCATTGGCCTTTTCCCCCTCTGCCTCCTCTTTCTCACGCACCTGCTCCTCGTCCGATTTCCTGGTTCGCCGGGGTGTGCTGCGTGTTGTTGCGGCGCAGCTTGCGATATACATCTTCTCCTCAATACTTTCAGCCAAACCCCGACGTCAGCCGTCCTCGGCATCTCAGCTGCACCCACCTCCTCAACCGGTCTTATACACCCCGCCGCCCGGTGCCTCTTGCCGCAGGAGACAATTGCGCGGCAAGCATTCCGAGCACCACCCAGAAGACCAGCTACAATGGCGCCAGGTCCCCAGCTCCCCGACACGCCCGACGGGCCGCTCACGCCTCCGCACGCCGCGCAGCACTTTCCCAACATTCCGGCCTTCCCCTCAGACGTCCCGACGTGCCCGCTGGTGCGCATCTCGCTGGCGCGGCTTCTGCACGGCAGCGAAGACGAGGCAGAGCGGCTGTGGAACGCGTGCTGCGACCTCGGTTTCTTCTACATCGACCTGCGCGCCGGCGACGAGCACGAGACCGAGGGCGGCGCCGTCGGGAATGCGCGGCAGGTCGAGGTGCACGTGGACGGGGAGCAGCTGCTCGACGATGCGGACAGGTTGTTCGGCGTGCAGGAAGAGTTTTTCGAGCTGCCGGTCGAGGAGAAGGCGAAGTACGATTTTAGCGAGCAGGGGAGCTATTTTGGGTGAGTGCTGGAAGAGGACTGTGGACCTCCTTGGCCTCTTGCGGGTGCAGGGGCGCTCCAGTCTCGAACACGACCCCCGGCTGCACGGGCTGGCCACTGACGCACACCAGATACAAAGGCTACGGCGCCACCGTCATCGACAAGAACGGCACCCCAGACCGTAACGAGTTCTACAACGTAAGCAGGCCCGCCCGCCCCTCCACCCCCACCAAACCCCGCTGACCACGCCTCCGCAAGCAGACCTCCAAAGACGACATCCTCCGCCTCTCCCCGCCCCTCCCGGCGCCCTCGCTCCTCAGCCCGCACCGGCCGCTCCTCTCCTCCTTCATCCGCGAGTCCCACTCGCTCGTCAACCTCATCCTCCGCATCCTCAACTCCCGCCTCGCCCTCCCGCCCAACACCCTGCCGGCCCTGCACCGCCTGACCGCCCCCTCGGGCGACCAGGTCCGCTTCATCCGCGCGCCGCCGCAGCCGTCGTCGGACGCGCGCGTCGCGCTGGGCGAGCACACCGACTTCGGCAGCGTGACGGTGCTGTTCAACCGCGTGGGCGGCCTGCAGGTGCTGCTGCCGCCGGCCATGGCGGCCGCCGCGCGGGCCGACAGCGTGGTCGGGCTGGAGGGCGAGGGCAAGGGCAAGGGCAAGGGCGTCGAGGAGGAGGCGTGGGCGTTCGTGCGGCCGCTGCCCGGCCACGCCGTCGTCAACCTCGGGGACGCGTTGGTGAAGATGACGAGCGGCATCCTGAGGAGCAGCATCCACCGCGTGGCGCCGCCGCCGGGGGAGCAGGCGCGGTGCACGAGGTACAGCTTGGTGTACTTTGCGAGGCCGGAGGATGATGTGGTGTTGAGGGTGTTGGAGGGGAGTGAGAGGATCGAGGAGAAGGTGCGGGAGAGCGGGGAGGTGATTGGGAGGGAGAGGGAGGAGAGGGAGATGAGTGCGAAAGAATGGATCCTGAGGAGGGCGCTGGGGAGGCGGACGGGCGCGGGGAAGTTTGAGGATAGTCTGGGGACGGAGGAGGTGAGTAAGAGGAGAAAGCCAGGGATTGCTGTCTGAGAATGCTTGTATGTACGTAAGTTTGCGGGTTTGTTGCTCACGGCCACTTGTAGTTGCTGCATTCCATGACGCCTGTAGGTTAAGCAAATATCGAACTATGCTTCGCGCATCAATCCATACAATGACTTTCTAAAAGAGATCCGGCGACTACAGGCCGATCTTGAACTTCGTCACAAACAGACCTGGAAGGCGATCGCCCCTGAGCCCTCCGCCATGTGGCTATCTCATGGTAATGGTGGTGGCAGCCTCAGGGGCTCGTCCCCACACACTCCGTATCGGACCTACTTACGACAAGGTAATTGGGGAAGAGTTTTACGGATGCTCCTGTAGAGCGGAAGCAAAGACATCATCTGCGTCGAGGTTGATATCGTCCTGCAGTGAGGGAAGAGAGGGTGCAAAGGGCTGCATACGGATAGTAGAATCCAGTGTAACACAAATACAAGACGGATGTGTGGAAAGATTTGCCTCTAGTAAATTATCATGTATGCGTACGAAGAGAGTTCATCTTTTTGTCCCAACAACTGATCTCCAAAGCAGCCAGTGCACCATTGGATTTACGCCTGCTTCGGGATACCAGCAGCTTCCACAGTAAGTGCAAAGGTGTTGGTATTGAGATCAGTACGCAGAGGCTGACAGAAAGTCCCAGACTCCTTGGAAATCATTTTTGGATGTCTAATCTCCTGGTCTTACCAACCGCCGAACGTAGTTTCACTTGCAATGATGCCCTGTGACACAGACCTGTAATCACTGAACAAGATTTTCTATGCTGTCACGGTGTCACACAAACCTCTCGATAGAAAATCAATACTGCTTTATTTGGGATACAGGCCCGAATCAGGACGAAGCACGATACAGAGATCTGAGAATCTACTATTCCGACTTTCATCTCCCAACCACACCATGAGTTTGTCAGACGAGGTTTCAAGTCTCGGTGAATCTAGAACCACCTTCAGAGATTTTGCTTTCTACGGAAGTAGCTACGCTCCTCATCCGCGTACTAAATTTCTGTCAATTTCACTCAAGTCTTTTGACGATACTTTCCTTGCGGAGGTGACTCGGTTGAGGAGAGGATTACTGCAACACCAAAACTGGACTGGGCTTCAAACTACCGGAGCACTAAGTTTTAGATTATGACTCGTAGGAATAATTGGGAGAGACCATTGTGGATGATTCAATAGCAATGAGGTACAAGCGTCATTTGCGTTGAGACTACAGGGTTCGGGATGTCCAAAGCGGGGCGTAGGTGATGGAAAACGAACTTAAACTCCATGTAGCGCACTACGAGAAGGACGCGGAGCCCGCTCGAATGCATTGAACGAATAGCCAGGAAGAAAGCATCACTGTAGCCATCAGATGATGGGCGGGCTTGGGATTCAGATGTTTCTCCGCAGGAAAAAAGTAATGGGAAAAACATTCCGACATTGTTAATGAACGACTCTTCTTACTGCCGCTCTTATGTGCTAGACCATGGCGCTTCTTCTCAGGGTACAAGAGAACTGTGGTAAAACCCCTCATTATCACACAATAAATCATTCTTAACAGTAAAAATGGATATCCAGTGAAGTAGTGCTTAGGTTTATTAAAGTGAAGTTCTAACAAACGTCGAGCCCAACAACTCAGGACCTTTAGAAGCTAGGGCAACAAGAATTATAAAGGACCGTTACTCAGACCAGAATGACTCTTCTCCCTCCCCTTTGAACTTAACATGTCATGTCGAAAAGAGGCTGACCATTCTTGCCGTAGACACCAAAGCTCGGCTCTGAGGTGTAATCTTGATACGAGTACCAGAACGTATTCATCTGCTTGAGCCTGTACATGAATCAGCTCAGTGCTCATATTGCCACGCGAGGACATTAAAAGCTACACTTACGAGCTGCAAGCAACTCCTTTCCAGTACGCCTTTGCATTCTGTACGGAAGCAGTGCTGGCGCCGAAATTCTTCCCGGTAGCCGGCCAGCCCGTCTCCGTAACCCACACCTCAAGGCCCTTCTTTACAGCAGTAACGGCAGCCCTGGTATCGGCGATGGCCTTCCAGAACGTGTCAGTGCTGGCGGGGATGGTTGTTCCCTGCCAGTAGGGATACGCGTCGGTGCCGACAAAGTCACAGGCCACGACGACAGGCCTGTTCGCCGGATCGACCCTATCGGCGACCGTCAGCCAAACCGGAACGAGAAAGGGGTGGGGATGCCGCACTCACCACGCCGTCCAAGTGTCCACATGTCCCACCGCCTGCCCCACACCCACACTCCTCACCATGCCCCGGACGTCGTAGATCTGCTGCGCGAGCCTGTTCGGATCGGCCTCCTTCCGATACAGGGTCTCGCTGCCGACCGAGATGGCCGTGATCCAGCCGCCGCCGTACTTCTGGATGGCGTCGAGCAGCGCGGCCTTCTCGCGGCCGAAGTGCGCCTCGTCCTCCGTCCAGACGCCGACCAGGATGCGCGTGTTGGCTGCAAGTGCGGCCGGCACGGCGCGTGCCAGCGTGTTGCAGTCAGAGGTGGCGAAGAGGCGGGCTTGGTCAAAGGGCCCGCCCGGCAGCTTTTGAATGTTGCGGAAGGCGAGTTCCCAGTCGGCCTGCGTTCTGCAGGAGCCGTCGGGCTTTTCGGCGGCGCTGCGGTGGGGTGCGTGTGAGACTGGGGAGTTGGAGTGGTCAGAGGGAGAAGTTACATGTTGAAGCCTTTGAGATAGGCATTGGTAACAGCGGCCATGGTAGCCATGATAGGTAGGATTGGGATCTTCATTTTGGAGAGCGGGCAAGGGCTATGGCTTTGAACTGGGAAGATTGCTGTATAGGGTTGGTGAATAGCTATGCGGGTGCAATTGAAGGAGACTTGAAAGAGTTGAGCTGGAGAGTCCGTGAGAGAAGAAAGAAAGCACTACTACATGGACTGGTACTACCGCTCCTTCCGCGCTGAGGCTGCTCTGGGCACTTCGCTCAAGGCAACGACATGGTAAGGTAAGAACTGTCGGACGGCGGGCAGCTTCGACGATGCTTTCCTGTCAATTTCACTTTGCATTTTCGCGCTTCCGAATACGTTGTGCGCAGCACGTGGGCGAAAAGTACGTCCGCGGCTGAGCGGCGAATGCAAGGAAACGTGTTGTCGGCCACAGTGGATGGCGTGGTGCGGCCGGGGAACACAAGCCAGACTTGACGGACGGTGCAGCCTGCCGTGCTCTCCGCAACGACAAGCAGACAGTCCCGACGGATCCGGAAATGGAAGCGGAGGCGGGAAAGAGCGGCGGCGGGCTTAGGGCGGCGATAAGATTCGGCTTCCAGCGGGCGTCATCGGCGAACTTTCCCGCCCGTCATTTTTCCCCACAGCCGTCGCGCGACAGTGACTCCTCCCCAACACCATTGCCCCGCAACATGACTGCCACCAACGCAATCCCGAAGCGCCAGGTCACGGTTGGCGTGCTTGCGCTCCAGGGTGCCTTCAGCGAGCACATCCAGCTGCTTCGCCTGGCTATCGCGAGCCTGCGCGCCCGGAAAGTCAACGACGCCGCCGCCGCCGTGGACTGGGCATGCATCGAGGTGCGCACGCCTGCAGAGCTCGCCACCTGCGACGCCCTAATCCTACCCGGCGGTGAGAGCACTACCATGTCCTTGGTCGCTGAGCGTTCGGGAATGCTGGAGCCGTTGCGGGACTTCGTCAAGTAAGACCTCTTGACAACGGAGGCGCAAGTATGACTAACACGTCGCAATCGCCAGGGTGCAACGCAAACCGACCTGGGGAACCTGCGCTGGCCTCATTCTACTAGCTGAATCCGCCAACCGTACCAAGAAGGGCGGCCAAGAGCTCATCGGCGGTCTCGACGTTCGCGTATCCCGCAACCATTTCGGCCGCCAGACTGAATCGTTCACCGCCGACCTTGACCTACCTTTCCTGCGCTCTGCTCAAGGAGTAGAAACCCAGACAACCGAGAAGCCTTTCCCAAGCGTGTTCATACGAGCCCCTGTTGTGGAGAAGCTTCTTCAACACACGGACGGTATACAGGCTGAGGAGGCGGCCAAGGAGGAAACAATCGTCGCCCCTTCAAAGGTACCCAAGGACGACGTTGCACGTGCGGCATTCGATGCCCACGTTGAGACCATGGCAAGGCTGCCAGGTCGCGCTAAAGCGTTGGGGAAGAGCGGCGTAACTGCCAGTGAAGAAGGCGAGGATGGTGATATCATCGCTGTGAGGCAAGGAAATGTCTTTGGCACAAGCTTCCACCCTGAGTTGACGGGTGATTCGAGGATCCACGTGTGGTGGTTGGAGGAGGTCCTCGCAGCGTTGGACAGGCGGCAGGCTCTAGCGCTACGGTGAGAGATTTCAGGCCATTAGAAAGAAGAAAGGATAGACATGGTATGGCTCACGGCGTTGATTTAGAAGGCCCCAGCAAGAACAATGGATAAATAGATTCCCGAGGCGCCTTTTCTCTCGGTAGATGCCGCCCCTTTTTTGCTCAGGACTTAGTCCTAAACCCTAAACTTCACCTGCAGCATCCATCGTGTGGCACGCAGCTTGCCGTCCGGATGCAGTCTGAATCTTTGGTGAATGGCCCAAACCCCTTCGCCGAGGTACATGTGCACACAACCGGGTGCACACACTCAATACCTCCTAGCTCATCCGGCTGTTAGATGACGATAGCCAATCGTAAAAGATTTGACATTGAAACGCCCCCGTTTTCTCTAGACCTAAGGTAATCTATTACCAAAGGCCCTTACCTGTAGTCGTCACGGTAGGGATCGTTGGCCCTGCCCCAGCCGCCACGGCCAGGGTCATACTCGTCACGGTACTCGTCGCGAACCTGACCACCGGACTTGCCACGTCTGAGAGCGCATTAGCCTCCATCATATACATCCTGCTCTCCTGGTGCATACCCGTATTGCCTGCCCTCAGCGAAACCTTCGTCTAGGTCGGTACGAATGATGCGCTCGTCGAGCTTGGTGCCGCCAATATACTTCATGCAGTCGAGTGCATCCTGGTGGTTGTAGTACTCGACGAAGCAGAAGCCGCAGGGAGTCTTCTGGTAACGGTCCAGACCCATGACGAGGCGCTTGATCTCGCCGCACCTGACAGCCGATGTCAGTGATGGTCCCACTAGATGTGGGAGATATCACTTACTTCGCGAAAAGCTCGTGGATTTGCTCCTCGGTGGTGTAGAAGGACCTAAGCAACCTCAGTTCTTGCGCGCGGCGATGAGACAGACCGTGTTGACGTCTTACAGGTTTCCAACATAGAGAGTCGTCGCATCCTTCAGCTTTTCTTCGAAGTCGGGGGTCTTCTCGCGCTCGTCGTGGTCGCCATCGACAGGGACGTATCTGCGCCTACGCTGCTGTAGTACTTGTGAGCTGAGAAGTCCAGAGACAAGGCGCGATTGAGGCGTATGGGGCGCACCTTGCTGGCGGCGTAGGAGCTGGGCTTGTCGAGCCGGTCGACAGTGTTACGCGTCGTCTGGCGCATCGTGAGAGCACGGATGGTGGTGTGGTGAGGAAGGTCGGCGCAACAGAGGCGGAAGCTCACGTTCCTTCGGTTTGAAGCTCCAGCAAAGTTTAGCCGATGAAACGCCGGCCGCATCACTCCAGTGCCATCGCAACTTTCAGCAGGCGCGTCTCGTGGAGCTCCACCGACCGCGTCTCGTGCACCAGCTGCGTCAACCCCGCTCATTGAAATCCACCATCCGCGTAAGGCCTCTTCCGAAGATCCGCTCGAGCTCCGCATACTCTGGTGTGCGGCCGGAGTGCACTCGGTCTGTCGGCTTGTGTGCGCCGCATTTTTGACATCCGTCCCGAAATCGTCACGTCTCCGCCATGCCCAGGGTCCTCAGCTACACGCCCGCGTGGCTCTCGCGTGGCGCCCCAGGCTTCGAAGTTTTCTCCCAGGCGTCATCCAAGGCCAAGTCTCCGCGAAAGTTCACCAACGGCGCCACCAAACTACAGAAGCCAGGACCTAAGCGGACCGTCGCGCATCGTGGCAATGAGATATTCGTGGTGGTTGGCAGCGAGATACGCTGGGCAAATTTACTCCACTTGAGGGAGCGCGGTCTGCCTAAGGACAGGCGCGACCTCGGTCGCAGCTGGAGGAGCAGCCGTGGTGGACGCGAGTCGGAAGAGCTGGACGAGGACCAAGTCTACAGGGTAAATATTGCATGGCCTTGTTCGCATTGGGCTGTACTAAGTCGTTCGCACAGATCTTGAAAACAAACGTCTCCGGCGAGATTACCGAGATCTCTATCTCGCCAGACGAGGAGTACATGGCCATCTGCACCTCCCACACCGTCCACATTGCTCTCCTTCCCGATTCAGCCCACCTTGCTGCCGAGGATACTGGCCCCATCAAGCTCAAGACGTTTCAACTTGGCCCTACGGCTCACGTTCTGGATCAAGCCCCTCTGGCCTCGGCGCTTTGGCATCCTCTTGGAAGACATGGCCGATGCTTGGTGACTGTCACCACTGACGCAAATGTGCGTCTCTGGGAATTCAGCAGGGAGAACCGCGTCTCCTTCAGTGAGCCCGAGCTGGCAATCGACCTCAAGAAGCTCGCTAGTGGCGTAGACTCCATGGAAGATTTCAGGGCCTCGAGAATCGGTGACAAGACTGGTTTTACCCCGGATTCTTTTGAAATGGCCGTCGCTGCTGCTATTTTCGGCACGACCGGAAAGAAGGCGGAGCGCGGATGGGGCCCTATGACCCTCTGGGTTGCCATGAAGAATGGCGACATCTATGCACTTTGCCCCCTTCTCCCTAGAAAGTGGCAATACGCGACGCAGCACGTGGCCCCACAATACTTGCGTAGTTTGGCTTTGCCCATCCAGGCTCGTGTCGAAACTCTGGGTACCGCTGAGGATGAGGAGTTCGAGCAACAGACCCTGGACCAGCAGGCCGAGTGGTTCGAGGGCATCAGGTACGAGCTTGAGGATGATCCAAAGACGGGGGAGGTTCTCGAGGTCTACTCTCGTCCTATCGCCCCCGGACCCATTCCGAGACTTCAAGGTCCATTCATTCCTGACCCAGACCTTGACATCGACCACGAGCTCACGGATATTATCATCGTCACTCCGGGTCGTGGTCACGATGATGACCATGATTACGTCGATACCGCAGGTGACAGGGAGGACCCAAACGTGGCCGCTATCTGTGTCGTCACTAGCCAGGGAAAGATGCACATCTTCATTGACTTTGAAGGCGTGGAAGGACAGTGGCTACCTAGAGAAAAGGCCAGTATTTCTACGGGTGGCTCATGTTGTTAGTGCTGACTCATCAACAGGCTACAACAATTGTCCCAGACTACGACTGTCCACAGCTTCTCTTCTTTGAGACGGTAGAGTTCCAGACATCAAACGATGGGGAGCCGTCCTGCTATCCCGTGTTCACCGGCGACGCCAAAGGAGGCTCATCCGTCTTCATTTCAACCGAGACAGGCGTGTATTACGTGAGCCTGACGGCTTGGTTCCGACCTTTGCAAGATGAGCTCAGCAACCCTGCTTCCGAGGGCGCCGGGATGAGAATTGACGCAATCATGAGGGGCTCTGGAAGCCTTCTTGAGAGCATCATCCAATACCGTCAGGATCAACATCATGGCCTCTTGCAGTCCACATCAGCTTGCATCACAATCTCCAATTCAGAGCTGGGCTACTTCTTGCTCACTTCCGAAGGATCCCAACCACATGTTGCGGTGCTTGATTCCCCCGAGTCAGACTACTACGGGGACGGATATGGTCTGATACCGTATGGTGACGAAGAGGCGGAGAGGCTCAATATCCCCGAGCCTTGGCCAGCCTATCAGCCCCCGCAGTCGCTATTTGACTACCAGTCACATCTGCCGAAGATGCTCGGCGACGTCCCTGAACGCCACAAGTTCATGCTTAAGCAAGAAATTCGCCTCTCGACCGCCACTCTGGACATTCTGACGAAGGCCCACCGCGTGCTTGTCATGGAGACTCAGCAGCTCGGCCAAGCCGCGTCAAGCTTGTACACGCGCTGCCAGCGCCTCCAAGATGAGCTAAGAGACCAGATTCGCAAAGCCAATGATGTTGCACAGCAGATCGAAGGCGTCACGGGAGACGACGAAGACTACGCTCAGGACAATGTCGAAGATAGGGGGATCGGAAGCGCCAAGGTGGATAGTAGGATCGAGAAAGTCAAGGCGAAGCAAAAGGAGTTGATTGAGCGAACGGAGCGGCTGCGTAACAAGCTCAACAAGGCCGGGACTAGAGAACTCAGCGACAAGGAGCGGGCTTGGTTCGCCGAAGTGGATAAGATGAAGCAATCGCTTCTCAATGCTAGTGGGGCAGAGCGCAACGGGGCTGACGACGATGATGTGGAGCCGACGCCAGTGAAGCGCCTGGCGCAGGTCAAGGAGCTCAAGGACGATCTCATACAGCAGGCAAGCGAGCTGCAAGACACGGTGGCGGAGGAACAACCGGACACGGGGGTCAAGGTGCCCAGCGAGTTCCGCAAGGCCAAGGTGAAGCAGATCATGGAACTGCTGGAACGCGAGACGGCCATGGTGGAGGCGGCTACGAAGAAGCTGAGAAAGTTGACGGTAGGCGCGGGCGGGTATTAAGGGGAATTCGATTGGTGCCTTGGAAGGGTTTGAGGGACGGCATTGGATGTGCTGCAGAGATGTCGGTTGGAGCAGAGTGAGATAGCGAGATACCTAAAGCGGAAATAATACCAAGCTGTTCGGTTCTACCATTCGACAGGGCCTTGACGTTGGCCTGCGGGCTTAGCGACACGTAGTCGGCGAATGCAAGGGCGCGACGCAGCTTCTCCGAGCTTGGCGGGTGGTGGATGCTGGGATGCTGTGGCGCTTGGCCGAAGCTTGCGGGACGGCGCCGTGGGCCGAGCAAGATCGAGAGTCACATCACAGTATCGTGACACAGGGCTTTGCGCGCGGCAAGGCCCAAAAGCACGCCCGCGGCAGGCACGCACACGGAAAGGGGAGGGCAGCGCCTGAGATATGGCGGGTGCGTGGGTTGCACGCGGGCAGAGGCCGAAGCGCCGGGCGCTTAGCAGATGCACAGACTGGAGAGAGCCATCACACTTCCCCGACCGCGCGCAGCAAATCAGCGCGCAGCGCCGCGCCGCTCGCTCTGCGCTAGGCCGCTCCGCGAATGGCGCTCCCGCCCGCCCATCACGGCGTTTCCAGGCTCATCCCGCTCGTTGGTCAGTCCAACTCCACCGTCCCTGTCTCGGCACTATGCAGGGCGTGCGGTTATTCGCCAGCTCCTGCTCCGCTCTGCTCAGCTGCACCGTGCTGACAGCTGCAGAACAGCGTGCAGCGTTCCCAATGGCGCGGCCGACGGGGCCTGGACGCCCGCTGCGCTGCGAATCGATGCGCAAAGCTTGTTGCACACGCGCGACTGCCGGCCGTCTCCATTAAGGCGCTGAGGTCCACTCGCCGGCGCCCAGCTTTCTCACTTCTTCTCAGCTGCTCACGCAAGGCCCTCGAGTCAAAAGCCGCGTTCCTGCTTTTCAGCTGTCTGCCGTCCGCTTTCCGCCCTGCGGATCGCCCGCCTGAAACCGCCTTCTCTTCTCCCAGCTCCTCGAAGTCGCCATGCTGCGAACACCGCTTATCGCCGTTGCCGCGGCTCTGTGGTGGAGCAGTCTCGCCGCCGCCCACGTCGTGATCACCTACCCGGGCTGGAGGGGGAACAACCTGCACACCAACGGCACCAATGCGGACGGCTCTATCCCTGAGGGATCTCTCGGTATCGACTACCTGGGGAACGGCACCCTCGGCTATCCCTATGGCATGCAGTGGATGTACCCATGTCAGTATTCGCCACGCGCGCACTCTCCACCACCGACTCCTCGCTGACTTATGCAGGCGGCGGCATGCCTACATCAACCAACCGCACAAAATGGCCCGTGACCGGCGGCGCAGTGGGCTGGCAGCCTGGCTGGTTCTCCGGACACAAGACTGCGTTCCAGTATGTCAACCTGGGCCTGGGCAACGAGCCCCTCAACATGTCGCACAACATGGTGCCCGTCTTCCAGATCAACGGTCCCAGCAACGACATGTACCCCGGTTCGGTTTGCCTGCTGCAGGTGCCTTTGCCGGCGAACATTAGCGTGAACGTGGGTGACAATGCAACCATCCAAATCATTGAGATCGCGCAGCACGGCGCGGCACTGTACAGCGTACGCCTACTCCCTCCCCCTGTGCATGTTGTGGACATGCTGACGATGGGTACCAGTGCGTCGATATCACATTCGCCGAACCGCAGGACGTGGCCGAGGTCAACGAAACAAACTGCAAGAACACCACGGACTCGGACTCGCTCATTACCTTCGACCTCGTTTTCGCTACAACCGATCTCAGCAGCGCCAGCACCCTCCTCCCCGCAAGCAGCCTCATGGCTGCGCTACCCACGGCTGCGGCACTCGTGTTCGCATTCTTCATGCTATAAATCCTCCACCATTTCAGGGCCGGACCTACAAGAAGTGAAGGGGCGCGCATGGTAGTTTTCTATTGTCTAGTATGTTTGGGTGGGTTAAAGAGAGTGCTGGTCGGGCTCCTGGTTGCAGTTTTGATACCTCTTTTCACATGGGCTTTCTGTTACGGCGACACGCGGCATCTGGCGCGCGAAAATACCCAGCTCCGAGTTGTACATATTTCCAAATGCGGGCGTCAGGGTTGCAGGATACACGGACACGGTCTTTGGATCGGCGAAGAGCAGCAGCGGCGTCTGAGATCACGACATCTCGTTACAAGCGCTTTTAATTGATACAGCGGATATTGCTTCCGCTTTGAGCAAGTCAAGAAACGGTCCATCCTCCTCGCAGCCGGCCTCGAAGGCGGCCCCTCAGCACCCGCCGGGCCGGGCAATGCTCCTCGTGCAGCGGCCAGCAATGCGTGACCGGGGCCGCGCCCAGGCTGCGGCAGTTAGACCTGGCTCCCGGCAGCGAGTGCGGCGGTGAGGGCAGAGCAGGCCTGTACGTCATGGGCCACGAGTTCGGTGCGTGGTGGCTCAGTGTCGCGGCGCACATGCAGACGCAGCGGTGCGGCGCTCGGCGCTTCTTCGCTGCCTCTCCACTGCTCATCACCAAACTTTCCTAACCACCACCCAACCCGCAGCGCCGCCTCTTCCGCTCACCCCGCACACCACCTCACGCGCCACGGAAACGGGCGGCCTTAAATTCTCTAACGCCCAAAATCCAACTTTCCCCTCAACCCTCCGGTCCTGACGCGCATCGGGCAGCTCCCAACCCCGCATAAACGCACGGAAACGCCCCGCGGCCAAAACATTTAAAAACAGAGCCCGCTGGAACCCGGGTTGTCGGGCCAAGAATTTGCCTTTTCCTACTCACGTTTCGGAGCGCGCCACTCCCTCCGCCCAGCGATCCACCTTGGGACGGTCCGGGACGCGAAAGAGAGAAAACGAAACACGAATTTCCTGGCCCAGCGGACGGACGGAGCCAAGCGTGCGAAAGAACTCTAGCCTCCGCCGCGCGCTCCAGAGGGGACCCGCACGCACGTACCGGCCGCCGTTTACGCCGCAGCAATCCTTACCTGTTTGCTTCGCTCTTCTCCGCTACTTGCCCGCCCACCTTTCGGCGCGTCCCTTTAAACAGCAGGAGGGGATCCTACGATGCCGCACTCGACCACCACCTCCACCACCACCACCAACAGCAATAACGGCCGCCGCAGCAACAAGACGAAACCAAACACCCCGAACCCAAACGCTCCCGCCAAACGCACCCACGTCCCGCTCGACGACGGCTGGACCCTCGTCAGCACCACCAAGAGCGCAGCCGGACGAGGAAGAAGCAGCAACAACAGGAACATGCGTAGCGGTGGTGGGTACAGCGGGCTCAGCGCCGCTGGGCTGGCGGCCGCGCACACGCCCGCCGGCCCCGCGCGCGTCATGCCCGGGACCGACAAGGCGCGGTTGATGGAGCGGCTGGAGGCCTTCCGGGAGCGGTGGGCCGAGTGCGCGTGCAGGGAGGGGATCAGGGCGGTGTTGGGGCGGGCGGGAGTGGGGGAGGCGGTGGTGGAGAGCGTGGAGGGCGAGGGCGAGGGTGAGGGCGAGGGCGCGGGCGCGAAGGCGGCGGAGCAGGCGACGCGGATAGCGAAGGCCGTGTGCATCGGGCTGGGGAGCCTGAGCGTCGACAACGTCGCCGCGGGCGTGCGGAGCATGTGGCAGCTCGTCTGCTTCTTGGACATCGTCGGCATGTTGGGGGCTGGTCCGGAAGCACCGCCGATCGCGCTGTATGCGGAAGACCCGGTTTTCAACCCGTTGGATGAGGAGATCCTGGCGGAGCTCGGCGTCACCATCGTGCAGGGGAGGAGGTCGGCGGATGGCAGCAGGCAGGAGGGCGCGGCGCAGTTCATCGAGCGCGACACGCTTGTCTTTGCGCCGTTCATGCCAAGCTTCATGGTCCTGGAGGATTTCCTGGCGGATAGGAATCCGGCCATCTACATTGGGAATGACGTCCAGGCTACGCTGGAGTTGGCGAGGACTCAGGTGCGGTACAGGTAAGTCAACACTGCGCAGTGGCCCCCTGTTGGGCAGTTGGAGAGAGTAGCTGATGTGCCGGAACAGTGGAGACGTCGATGAGCGCACTAAGAAATGCATTCGTGTCGCCGAGGAATTCCTGGCACAGGGTAGAGAAGTGGTAATCTTGCCGGAGTTCGACCTCCATGAGCATGCTCTCGCCGGCCAGATGATCTACTGGAGAAAACATGTTGAAGAGTAGCGGACTTGTGGAGAAGTCACATGCTCATCATCATCATAAAGCAAGTCAAGTCCCCCGGCACCCGAAGGGAAACATGCTCACAAAGCTGCCAAAGGTGAGTTCGAGGTACTTTTTCCGTCCTGCAGCCTCCAATTTACATGTTCAGCAGATCAATGGTCACGTAAGCCCTCATTCCTGCTCCTGCTGCTGAACGAGCTGTCACTCACAGGTCAATCAACCTGATGCTGATTTTCGATCCACAAAGGCAAACAGTATTGCCCCTTGGGATCATCCGCGTTTCCTTAAGAAGTGCGGTAAATACTGGACATTAAGCAGCTCAAGCACCAAGATTACACGATCAAGAATGGAATGAGACGTCATTAATCGTCCAGGTAGTCATCCGAGCTGAGCACCGTCTGGCCCACCAAAATTGGAAATGAAGACGACAAGCACTGCACAGTACGCTGCAGATGCCCCAAACAGCTCATGGCGCTTTGCCTGTGTGAGCAAAGACATGGCCGCAGAAAACAGGAGAGTGAAGACCACGAGGACTCCGATCGCGTCAAAGGTCGACGATCGATCTCCAAAGCTTGTAAGCCGATACATTGCGAACACTGGCAGGACAAGGAGGACGAAGATGATAACAGTGATAATCAATGCGACAAGAGTCTCAACTCGTTTCCCATCGTAGTAGTGGATGTCTTCATCACATGTTTGGCTGGTTAATCTTCGTGGTTGGAAGATCCACTTCGAGGAGAATCAGCAGAATCCCGCGGACATTGTATTTAGTCGGTGAGGTGTGAATACCTTCAGAGGAGCCCAATTCAGCCTTCTCAGCATGGACTCAACCCATGCGTCGAATCCCGCCCACTCGCGCCCTTGACGAAGAGTGACCGTGTCACCCTCGCAGAGTAGGAACTCCCTTTCCTTCGGTGCAATCGGCTTCACGTTGTCTAGAAAATTGCGAACACTCTGAGAGTCGCGCTTTGTGGGCCTCTGAAAAGTAGCCGTCTCCCGTGCTTTGATCAGAACCTCGTCTGGAGATCTGAATGTTAGACATGCAAAGCAAGCTCACAGGTGGACATGACGCAGACTGACCGTACTCGACCAGCTTTTTCCGAATGTCTGTAAGAATATGCCGGCGGCTCCTCTCTTCACCATTTCTCTCTGCCAACTTGTCGTCGATCTTTCGTGATATCACCCGCCGTTTCGTGTCTGCATCATCGGCATCGTCACGATCCTTTACCTCCAGCTCCTGCTCCAGAGTCGAAATCTCATATTGAAGATCGAGCAACACTCGCGAGTGCAAGTAGCCAAAGCTGCGGTAGACGCTAAAGGCTCCTTCACTGGCTTGGAAAGCTGCTACTCGAGGATACCCGAATGGGTAAGATTCCACTGATATGGGTCAACATTGTGTTGAAAGGTCGTCACTGACGATAGGGCAGGCATTACCGGTTCGGATGGGCAACTCTGTGTCGGACGATCGGACCAAATTCTTGGACCAATCAGGCAGCCTCCACGTCCGAGGCCACAATGACCATGACGAACTGGTCAACCAACCTCGCAAAGAGATTCTGCTAGGCTGTTTTTCAGCAATTGTTGGAGACTCGACATAAGTTGTTGCTCTACTGTAGCCGAATCCTTCAGGGTCTATTTGGATCGAGACATCTCCGCACCGGGCTGTGTTGTTGCTGCTGGAGCTGGACTTCTCTCGTTCATCATCTGCGGCCTTCGATTGGTCTGGATTCATCATAAAGAGGGCAAACACAAAAGGCCAAGGGGAAAAAGGTGCGGGATGAAGCACCGATTGAGATCGGATTTCTGATGACGGCTGACCGTCCTAAGTAAACACGGCTACTGACCGGTGCGGCACATGGAGTGTAAGCCTCGTTGCCCCGTTGTGCGAGGGGCCGAGCCGATGCAGCTGAGTATGCAGCTCGCCGCGCTACGCCATGTCCAAATCATTCTCCTGGAACCAATCCTTCCCGTCTTCAGAGTATGCAGATCCATCAAGGATCAACTTGTACTCGCATGTCTTCCGGCTATGGTTGTAGCGGAATTTTTCGACCTTGAACTCTTTATCTCTCTTAACACCTTTCTCAACCACCGTCTTCAGAACCTTTTCTCCGTCCTTGTATAGGCGAGTTTCCTTACTGAGACTTAGCAGCTTTCCTTTACAAACGCCTTTTCTTCTCTCTCAACAGCTCGGTACTGACGGTTGCAGGCTTATCGCTCTTCGTAACGTGAGCTTTGACATCACCATCGGAGCTCTCCTGCCGCATTGTCAGCCGACCAGACGTGCTTCGGGTACAAGGTGGAGAAAGGCTGCGTACGAGGTCAGACATTTGGAACCCCTTGTCTAGGGACTCTCAGGAAACGGTAAGGCGGGTTTCGCTCTTGGCTCCAGGCTGAATAGAGGTTGGTGTGCTGTGGATTCTGCCTTGGATTGGATACGGCTTGCCCGGCTTTATCATGCCATGAAGTTTGTGAG
The DNA here is from genome assembly GCA_020912385.1 of Neofusicoccum parvum. Taxonomy (NCBI): domain Eukaryota; kingdom Fungi; phylum Ascomycota; class Dothideomycetes; order Botryosphaeriales; family Botryosphaeriaceae; genus Neofusicoccum; species Neofusicoccum parvum. The sequence goes on along the minus strand of CP087222.1, from coordinate 752,887 downwards.
GCTCAAACTGAGACGCTGTTCAATCAGATGCCAGCCTCACGCCTGCTGATTTGCTTTTGCTGACGCTGCGCCCCCTCATAGCGCACCGCTTGCCGATGGTGTTGCACATGAAGAACCGAAATAGCGGGTGGCTGCGGCGACGAACCACCGGTTTGGTTGATGTGATTGGCGGGTGTGGGGAGGCGGGCTTCTCCGCACTCTCTGAGGTGGAGAAAGGCAAACAAGGCAGAGATGGCGTAAGTGCTGCCTGCGCGGTTGATAAGAGGTGGGCGGCAGCCACGCCGGCAGAGAGCTGGATGCGTTCATGCGCAGCTGACGTGGGGGCTACATGTCGTGGGAACTCAGCCCCGTGGTGAAGGCGACCAAACGACCCAGATCTGCGCGGACGGACGATGCGGTAGCACAGACTGAGCCAAATGCGCACGCCATCTCTGCAACGTGACATGCATGCGGAGCAAAAGCGTGCATTCTGCCGTGCGCAAAAAGAAACGAGGGGATGTCTCTGCAAGGGCTGGCGGGATGCGGCAAGGCGCTGAGCCTGTCGTGTGGCTATTCGCCAGTCAGCACGAGCACACCACCCTTTCACCCAAACGCTTTCTTTAGAAAAACCACAGCCTTGGGGCAAACGCCAAGGGATACGTGACGACGGCCAGTTGCTGCGGAAAACCGCACACGGCATCGAATAAAACTCCCTCTGGGCTGCTGCTCAGCCTGTCCTGTTGGATGCGCGGAGTCTCTGCCCTATCCTTTCTGATTGACTGCCCTCTGCAAGGCTTCGTGTGCACAAAATGCTGAAGACCAGCAATCGAGGACCAACTGCGGTCCAGACGCCCGGGGCTGCTGGTGCCCGACGCCAATCTGAAGGCGATGTGTCAAACACCGACGCGGCGAGGCGGAGGCAGTCCGGTTCGCAGTCGCAGCCAACCACGCCCACGGCTCCATCTCGCGAGCCGGATGTCGGACAGGAGACCAAGGTGCAGCAGAAGGACTCAGACATGCAGCTCCAGTGGATGGAGGGCATGAACAAACATATGGATGTGCCGGACGGCTACGCGCAGGTGGCCGTCCTCATCATCAAATGGTCGCCGGAGTTGGACGATACGCATTGCCAGGACGAGGTACGTGACTACCCAGACGCCGCAGATCCATGCAGGGCATGGTCGCACTGGCGTAGTTTCGTATGCTAACTGGTCCAATAGGTCAACAGACTGGATGGTGTGTTCAAGGAGTACTTTCGCTACGAGACCCAGACGACGCAGTTGACGAAGGACAATCCCCAGCACCATTTAAACGGGGCGTTAAGCAACTTTGCGCGAAAGTACGACGGTCCCAATAACTTACTGATCATCTACTACACCGGTCATTCTGCATTCCGAGACTCGGGAACGCTGGAGTTCTACCCGTGAGTAAGAACCCGAGGCTTTCCCAGTTTGCACTGACCCAAGCGCCCTTAGTTCACGTGGGAAGAACTCGGAAAACATCAAAGCGAAATGGAACAGGGCGGAGGATACCCTTTTCCATGACACCAATGCCGACACCCTGGCCATACTGGACACCTGCTACGCAAGCAACATTATGAAGAGCATCGATGACGACACACGGTCATACCAGCTACTTGCTGCCAGTGCATACGATCGAGTCACAGCTGGTCCTGGAGACAAATCTTTCACCGCTGCGTTGATCCAAGCTTTGAAGCTGTGCGCCGAGGAATGCCAGGAACGCCCGTTTAGTCTGTGGAAGCTGCATGACACCATCAACCACCAAACCCATAGAAGGTCCAACCCTTGCTACATCCACGATCGTCTCAAGCAGCACAACCGCCACATCTACCTTGCACCGCTCAAGAAAGATGAGGAGCAGCGGAAGAAGACGAAAGAGGAACTGGAGCTTCGGACCAGTGACGCAGACCTTGTGCTTCGTTTTGCTCTCGGGACGCGGTCATTAACGGCCAAGCAGATCGATGCACTTACCAGGCACCTCTCAAAGGCGTGCAAAGAGGCGGAGAAGGAGGCGAAAGTGAATACGCATAGGATCGACTGGGTCCATTACGAGGAGCGGCGACCGAATTTCCGCGGAACCGCCAATGCGCTCATGGCGGCGAGGAAGCTGAGACTGATAGCGGGACGCAGACAAACTATCAGTAGCGCTCCAGATCTGGACATCCCTGATAGCCTTACTGAGACTATGGAAGGTGACTCACCAGCCCCGTTGTCTTCCAGTAACCGGCCCATCCCAACATCTGCCAATGCGGAGAACGTCCACATAGATCGCAGTGACAAGACCACGATCAACACGACTGGTGATGCCAGGATCAACGCGCAACTTTCACTGGCCGATGGACCACAAGCTCTCCCAGACAAGGAGATCCGGGAAATCTGCGCAGTTCAAACACCACCAACCCAGATCACCGGCGTTCAGATCGTGGGCATAGTAGCGGGTAGTTGGGTCTTGTCGAGTTTGACCACCTATCTGCTGGTGCGTACGCTCTTGGAGAGGAAGTGAAGCTGGACGGTTTTTTCTTCCTTCCTGCCTTCCCTCTTTTCTTGCTCGTTGCAGTAATTGCTTGCCTGAGCCCTTGCTCTCTTTTCATGTCCGAGAACTGGACGTATGTGGTCCGGCACCGTCCTCACTAGAGCACTGAAGGAGCATTGCATTGGGATACGTTCTGGGCCCCGGTTGCTCAAAGTTGGCACTTGCTGATAGAGTTCATGCTTTTGGTTTCGCTGCCGGTGGATCTCGTCTCAGGTCGCCGATAGTTGTGCTTTGCTGGCGTTGGATACCCGGGAGGAAATGGGATTTTCAGTCTGTACTATGCATTTGGTTAGCCTGAGGGTAATTGAGAGGCCCTGCGTTGGCATGTGTACGCGCCGTACACGTGCTTGGTGAGAATCATCCGGTTTGTTCCTGCCTTGGAATTCGACGTTCGGCCAGACTTGTCTCAGGCCGACTTTCTCATCCGTGCTTCGCTGGCACCGGGCACGCAGCGCGGGCCACCGCGTGCTGTAGCTCTCGCGGAAGCCATTCAGAAGCTGTGACCGGCCGCTGAGGCCATGCCGGACAATCTCCGCCCGCAACGGTATCCCGACGGCCGGTCATGTGAGAGCTGCCAAAAGTGCCGTTGCAGACGGCCTGGGCCAATTGGCCGTTGCGTGCCGTCTCTCCAAGAAGAAGCAGGCCTCCCTCCCAGGTTCGTCCAGCGCGCGCCGGGACGCGGAAACGTGTTCGCCGGCCTGGAACGCGTCGCCGATGGCGCTGAGGCCGGCCGTCCAGAGCATCAGCGCTAGCGGGTGCCGTCAAGTGCGGAGAAGACTGGATCCGGTTGACATGCACAGTCGCCGTCATCAAAGAGCTTTGACGGCGATCACCTTCTGAGTTTCGTTTCGCCTCGGCGGGTCTGTCGCAACAGACTTGGGGCGCGGGTGCTTTGTTGGCGCTGGAGGCCCCCGAAGCGGCCGGTCTGTGGGGTCGCGAGGCTGGAGAAGCTCCAGCTGCCGTGAACAAATCATCAGGCGGTTGAGTCACACTCCCCAAAGCGGGCGCTAGCAGGCCGTCGCGGCTCATGCGCACCCCTATAGGAAGGGCGGTTATCGTGGATAAGGCTGGCACTGCAATTTAAAGGCCGTGTTGACGGTTGCCCTTAAATGATTAGCGCTATGACGCAGGGCGCTGCGGCCGGCGGGAGCAGTCGGGGAAGCAGCACCTGGTCCGTGGGCTCCCGGCCGACAAGAAATCCTTTGCCTTCTCTCCGCGCACCGTCTTGTCGTCACACCACAACATCCTCCTCGACCCATCCCCCCCGTCATCCGGCCCACCGAGTCGCAGAGAGCTCAGCCCTAGCTATATTAGCCGCCCTGGCTCCCACCCCGTCGAGCTTCAATTCACCGCCGACGTCCAGCTGATGGCATAGCTCCGCACCCGGCACGCGACCCTGTCCACCCCAACTTTCGTCATCCGCGCACACGCCCACGACGCGCCGGATCCCTCTGTCCTCGCTGCGCCCAAGCTCCGCGACCGACCATGGCTTTCAACTTCAACTGGTCGCCGCTGATCGCGGACACCTCGCGCGCGCGCGAGATGCTGACGGCCGCGCTGAACAAGTCGCCCAAGCCTCCCATCATCGTCGACGACATCATCGTTACCGAGCTGAACCTGGGAGCCGTCCCGCCCGAGCTGGAGATCCTCGAGATCGGAGACCTGGCTGAAGACCGCTTTCGCGGCATCTTCAAGATGACATACTCGGGCGACGCTTTCCTCACGCTCAAGACGCGCGTGCAAGCGAATCCTCTGAACACCTACCTATCGACAAAGCCGTCCTTCGCATCACCGCAACCACTCGCCGCCGCCGACGGCTTGACCATACCTCTACAGATCACCCTTTCCGACATCCGCCTGTCCGGCTTCGTCATCCTCGTATTCTCCCGCCACAAGGGCCTCACTCTGGTATTCAGGAACGACCCTCTGGAGTCGCTCAAGGTCTCGTCCACCTTCGATTCAATACCGTTCGTGCGGGACTACCTACAAAAGGAGATTGAGAAGCAGTTGCGCGTATTGTTCATGGAGGATCTCCCGGCAATTTTACATCGTCTGTCGCTGCGTCTCTGGTCACCCGAGTATCGCGAGATGGACGAGATGGCCAATAACTCCAAGCGCACTGGCACCGAGACCCCTGCTCCTGTAGATCCGTTCGCCAGCCCTCCGCAAGACCCCGTCGATCTGTACGGCAACCCGCTCGACGACAGCCAGATCTCGTCCTTCTCCCTCGACTCGTCCTCCGAGATCCACGCGTCATTCTCGCAGAAGAACTTGCTCCGCCTCGCTGCGCTGAACGACTCCCACAGGACCCTGTCGCTCTTCACACCCTCTATCCGAGATACGGTTTTTCGCGCTTGGGCAAGCACGGATCGGGCCGAGTCCTCTGGCACGCACACATTCCACCCGCTCACCTCGTCGACCCTTTCGCGCGTTCACTCTTACTCCGGTACTTCTTCGCCGAGTACATACAGCGTCTCAGAAGGCACGGACAACGGCAGCGTTTTGTCGAGACCAACGCTTGCGAGCTCGAATTCTACATATTCCGGCTTGGGCTTGGGAGGGAACAGGTCTCGTGCGCACGCTCAGAGGAAGAGAAAGAGGAGAGTCGTCAACTTGCGCCGCAACAAGGATGGCGCGGACACAGAGAGTGTTGTCACGGACACGACTACTCCAGAGCCGAGCGTGGAAGCTTCGGAGAGTTCGTCGGTTATTCCTGAGGAGAGAGAGGAAGACCTAATGACGCCCCCGACGACGCCTCCTCGCGAGTCTGGCCGACGGACCCGGAAAAACAGCATCGAGAAGTCGCCGGCACCGGCGACTGTCCCATCTGCCGCAGCGCTGTCAAAACTGCAAGAGAGCGAAGAAGAACGCGAGCCTACTCCATCGGCCTCTCGCCCACAAATGCAGCACCCGACTATGTCCTCGCTTCCGCTCCGGTCTTTCCCGAGAGACGTCAAATCACCCTTCACGCATTCCTACAACTCGCCTGCATCATCCAACGTTCGGCTCCAGGGGTCGGCGCTTCCTCATAGTGAGGCGGCGACGTCGGGCGGCATCCTAGAGCAGGCGTGGATGATGAAGATGGCTACGGAGATTGCGCGCAAGGTGCGCGACGAAAAAGAACGCGAGGCTCGTCAGGGCGGCAGTAGCGCAGATCCGATGGGCGGATTCTGGGACCGACGCGACGAAGAGATGGAGGCACCACCGGCGTACGCCGCCTAATCTTTCTTTGTGGATATTATCCCTTCGGGGAGTCATGAGTTACGATCGTTTTGTGTATGTTTGTATTCCTACTGTTATAAAGGGCAAGAGGCGGACAGAGAGCAAGACTGGGGTGTACAGGACAAAAGCTTGGAGTGGGATTTTGATCGACATTCGGATTGGTGGAGGGTTTCACGCGCCGGCATTCTTCTTGGCATCGCGCGATTGGCGTTCGTTAGCAAGTTTCCTTGGATTTGATACCCTTTTTGACAGCGGCGCGGGACAGGAGGTGGCGGTCAGTGTCCGGCCGCGCCCAGGCGGGCGAGTGGGTAGTGTTGGCCGCATCAGCACCTAGATTCTAGATACACATTCTTTTGGGTTCTTTCCCTGCGAGGATAATGACAAGGTTGTTCTGAATCAGATGCGGGACGCACGCGCGATCACTGATCTCCAAGCCTTGGTGAGACTCCGGGCGGTCACACGGGCGAGCGTTGGGCAAGTCGGCGGGCGGAGATCTGCCTCGTGTAAAGCGCAGCTGGAGCATATCGCCGCGACCAAAACGCGGAAAACTGTGCGGATCGACGCGCGCACGCCAGCCCCTATTGCACTTTGGGCGTGGCGCGGCGCACGAGGGGACTTGCGGGGGCGCAGATTGGCTGGCGGGAGACCCTTGGAATTGCTGGCTCCGCGGCCTTGCAGATTTCCCACGGCGGCCAATTTTGAAGCGCATCTCAGTCCACCGCCGACGAGCGCACACGAGTGCCAAAGCTTCCCCGCAACACCGCCCGAGTCCTCAGTACCAACACGCCTGCTGCGCTCGTCTTGCGCTCACAGCTCCTGCCCGCTGCCCGCCCATTGACCCCGAACTGCCCCCAGCGAGCCGCCCGACGCTCTCCAAACCCTCCAGACCTGGCCAGGTACACCGCCTCGACGTGAAACAGCCAGCTCCCCACTCAAACTTCAAAACCGCAGCTCTGCGCATGCCAGTGCGGGACTGCTTCGACAGAGCTCCCCCCAACCCTCAACGCCCCCCTCCCGCCCCAGCCCTCCCTCGAGACCGCGCCCTGCGGTCGTGATATAGCTTCGCCCGCCATGGAGCATGCCGCCGCCTCGCCTGCGACGGAGACCCGTGTCCTGTTGGACAAGGACTCCAACGGCGTCCCCACCCTCGCGCCGAAGGCCCAATTGCTCTCGGGCGTCGCCGCCGACGGCAGCGCCCACGCCGTCAAGGTGCGCAGGAAGAAGGCCCGCGATGACAGCTTGCTCGGCACCTTCTGCGCCTGGCTCGAGCAGCATCAGATCGGTATGACCCTAACCTCTTGAGCTCCGGTGCAGGGTTTCAGGCTGACGGCAGCTGGATCCAGGCCTCTCCGTGAACCTGCTGCTTCTGCTTGCGCTCACGCACGCCTGCTTCCCGCGCGCTCGCACCACCACCCGCAAGTTCTTCGAGCTCTCCTACTACGATGCCGCCAGCGGCAGGTACACGCAGGGTTGGGACGACCTCCCCTTCGTCTTCTTCGGCGTCATTGTCTTCACGGCGCTGAGGGCTGCGGTCATGGACTACGTGCTGAAGCCGTTTGCGCGCATGGGCGGCATCTCGAAGAAGAAGGCGACCGTTCGCTTCGCCGAGCAGGGCTGGTTGCTGATCTATTGCTCCATCTTCTGGAGTCTTGGGATGGTAAGACGTCTTCCGTGCCCGCGACTTCACCGCGCACCCACCACCGTCACCGGTGGCTGCCACGTTCGAGTGCGCTTGTGCTGACGCATGCTGTGCAACCGCAGTACATCCACTACAACTCGCCGTACTGGCTTAACCTCTACGAGATCTGGAACAACTTCCCGACGCGCGCGATGAGCGGCCTGATGAAGGGCTACTACCTGCTGCAGTTCGCGTTCTGGCTGCAGCAGATCCTTGTGATAAACATGGAGGAGAGGCGGAAGGACCACTGGCAGATGTTCACGCACCACATCATCACGAGCGCGCTCGTTTCCATGAGCTACAGCTACTACCAGACCAAGGTCGGTAACGTGATTCTGTGCCTCATGGATGTGGTGGATATCTTTCTCGCGGTAAGTGGGCTCCCGAGCGTCATCCGATGCGCAGCTGCGTTGGCACGGCGCCCCAACATTACACAGTCGTTAATTTTGTGTCTCCGCACAGGGCGCCAAGCTCCTCAAGTATCTCGGCTACCAGACCGCCTGCGACATCGGCTTTGGAGTCTTCATCGCCAGCTGGGTCATCGCGCGTCATGGTCTGTACCTTGCCGTGTGCTGGTCGATTTACGCGATTGTCCCGATCGCGATGCCTTACGGATGCTATGATTCCGTGTCCGGCGACCGTCTCCCCGATTCACCGACAACTCCAGCCAATGGCGGCAACGAGATTATGTGGGAAGTTCTGCAGCCCTTCCGCGACCCGGAGGGTCCCGTCTGTTTCAACCCACGCATCAGGTGGGCCTTCCTCGGCTTGCTCGGTGGGCTTCAGGTCATCACACTTGTGTGGCTGTACATGATCATCCAGGTCGCGTACAAGGTCCTGACCGGCCAGGGCGCCGACGACACGCGCAGCGACGACGAGGGCGACGAAGAGGAAGAGAGCTCCCAGAACGAACGGGATGGCGACATCGGCAACATGGAGAAGGGCAAGGGCGGCAAGGCGGCCCTCTCGGTCGCGCCCCTCGAGGAGGAGGTTGGCGTCGAGGGTCTGCACTTCGGTACTCCGACCAGGAGAAGGAGCGAGAGGCTGTACAAGCGCAGCAGCAGCCGGGCCAGCGGCATCAGCATCCCTGGCTCCAGCGACCGCAAGGAGCTGCTTGGAAGAATCGGATGCGAGAAGCCTGTGAAGGACTGAGAAGCCCTGGTGGAGGATGTCGAGACCGCCGGAACCGGATTTCGGCTGAAAGTTGGCTCGGGAGAGTCAAGGTTGAGCCTACTCTCATCCGTGCCCCGTCTCGACTCGGTCTTGTCCTCGATGGTGAGGCCGGTACGATGCGAGAGCGTTCTCTGCAGTTGCCGCAAGGAAAGACGAAATGGCGTATTTAGGTTGTTTTTGTGCTGCCCCCCCCCTTACCATTGGTTTTTATCATCTTCATCATCAGATCATGGCATGTTTGAAAAGGGGAAAAGTGGACAGAAAAGGTCGTCACACTCGAAGCATTTACTAGAAAATACCCCCCAGCAACTCCCCCTCACCCCCACGGTTCTCATTCAAGCGATAGACGAGTTGGGACGTAATAGTGACTCGAGGTGGGGAAAAGGAAAAACGGAAATACACAAAAAAGTCGGCAGGTTATCAAAAAAGAGGGGACGGTGGACACGGCAAGACAGGCACGTCTAGGGTTTCGGAACAGGCACATGCCGGCAAAGGATTGAAATGGATGTACATGGTTTTGCTCTCGCTCTCTTTCTCGAATGCATCGCATGTCTTTTTGACGGGTGTGGGGGCTGTGGCGAAGGATTGAGGAGTCGATTCGAGCATTATGACGCTGGATGTCTTGGCGCGAGACGACGTCGGAGAGTTCAAGAGGACAGTCGGCTGTCTGCTCGAGGGTTGGATTGTAGAGTATTTGAAGATGGAGCTGCAGCCCTCATCCGGATGCGGGAGTGCGGAAAGAGGGCCGCCAAACCGGTCGAGACGACTGGTTCAGCTTCCCGTGGGCTGCAGCAACTCGCAAGGCGGCCATGTGCCGGCACTCGACGGCTGGTAAGATTTTCAGGTCCTCGGGAGCGCGATCGCGGCAGGGCGTGGGCCCGGGCTGGCTTTTGTCGGTCTGCGGGGAGGCAGCTGCGCGGGCTGCGGGTGTGTCAGCACGCCGGCCAATGACGCACGCGGCTCAGACGCCGGCCGGTCCCTGGCCCGTCTCGCGCCTGCTGCAGGGGCAGCTGCTCTCTCGCGCTGCACTCCCCATTGGCGCCTCACCCAGTCCTCACTCCGTCTCAGACTCCTCCCTCCGACACCCCTCCGCAACGCACGCGGACCCAACGCAGACCGTTGCGGTGCTGCGGATGGAGTTAACACTGCCTGGGCAAGCCGGCGCGCACGAGTCGCCCGTTCCAGCGCTCCCGGATCTCACGAGCGTCGGTTCGCCTGCTAGAGCGACGATCCTTCGTCTATCGTGCATTACACCGCCACCGCTTTCTTGGGGGCCAAAACTCACGATCCGGCCTATGACAAGGCCCCGTCGATTGGGGCTGGCGCTACGGCGGCTTACTCGCTGCGCCTTTCATTCTATTTCCGGTCTTGGCTCCTGCCGATGGCCATCTCAAGCTTTGCTCCTAGCAGCATTGGCTGAGATCCTGTCGCCCTAACAAAACCCGCGCGCCGCGTCCTTGGGAATCCCTTGTGGTTGCTTGCCTGCTCTTGCGCCTGACACCGACCTGTTGTGGCCGTCCAGTCCACAACCTGCGCTGCGTCGTTGTTGTCGTCGTCTCACGGCTGCTGCTCTTTTGCTCCTTGCCATATCTCTTGAGCTTGCTTGCAGGCAACACCGGCACCTAGCCATGCGTGGTTCGTGGAGAGCGTCGTTATGGCTTCCGTTAGTGCTGCGGCACGCTTGCGCAAAACCGCTGGTGGAGAACAGCAGCTTGGAACGCCGCGCCGACGGAGACTTGTGCTATATCAACAACCAGAAGAGTGGGCTGACCTCATCGCCACTAGCATGAAGCTTGCTGACTTTTTTCTAGTGGCCGTTGTTGACGACAGGTTATATTTCATGGGTGGTGATTACCATTTCGACGGCGACGCTGCCGGACAGACATCTTCCAGTACGTGGGCAAGCTCCCTGACCTTAGCCTCGGAGGCTGACTTGCTCCAGGTGACAAGCTGTACTACTTCGATCTCGGCGGAAGCGCGAACATCGAGGCCGAAAGCATAATATCATCATCCTCGTTGAACCAGATTTCGGTGCCATTCGATACCACAGAAACCCTGGAAAACCAAACCCACAGCCAAGGAGGCGCTCTCTTCTACACCCTCGACTCCTTCTATGTCTTCTCCGGCCTGGGAGAGGGCTCCACCACCGAGAATAATATCCTCGCCCAGTACAACACCTCGAGCAACCAATGGTCCAGCCATACCGTCTCCGGCGGAAACTTCAACAAGCTCAACCGCCTCTTCCCCGGCGAAGCAAGTGTCCCCAGCACTGGCCTGTCTTTCTTCTCCGGTGGCGGCAACTCCGGCACCACTCGTCCAGGCGGACGTCCCATGGGTATGGTGCGCTTCGACGCCTCCAACCCGGACTCGCTCTCCTGGCGCAATGAGACAAGCACCAGCAGCTCGGGTGTTCCCGTACCAGCCCGTGTGGGAGGAAATATGGTATATGTGCCGATGGGCGAGCAAGGTGTGATCTTGGTGTGGGGAGGATACAATGGCACGGAATTGAATTCCACCACTGGCGAACAGGCGTTCACCTACCAGGTCTTGGACAACCAGCGGATCTATGTATATGACATTGCCAGCGCCAGCTGGTACATTGTCTGGGCCCAGGGTGACGAGATCCCAGGCCGCCGCGCCGAGCAGTGTTCCGTGATGTCGGCCGCGCCGGACTATTCATCGTTCAACATTGCCATGTACGGCGGTTGGAATTTGTACGAGAGTAAGTTTCCGTGCCTGACGATAAGACCTATAGAAGTTCTTACTAACTTTTGTGGCTAGGCGAGGCGTACTCCGAAACCTGGGTTCTCAGCGTCCCAAGCTTCCGCTGGGTCAAGATAAACAATTCCAACTATACAGGCTCCAACACCGAGGCTTTGTCAGGGAATAACATCGGTCGGCATCAGCACCATTGCGCCGTATACAACGACTCGCAGATGATTGTACTAGGCGGCATCGTCAACGAAAACGGCACGGACTCGACCCACAACTGCGATTCGCAGCGCCCGCCCCTCCGCATCTTGAACCTGGCCACGATGACCTGGCAGAAGAGCTTCGACGCCAGTGCTGAATACACCGTCCCGGAAGACGTCTATAAGGTCATCGGTGGAGAGTAAGTACCCAACTTTCCTCAGCTCCTACCCAACCTACAAAGAGTCAAACACTAACCTCCTCCTCCAGCGGCTCCGGCAACGCCGACATCAAGGCTCCAGATGGCGGATTCAATGACACCGCCCTCACCTCCATCTTCGCCACCACCGTCGCCCGCTCCGCCACCAGCGCCTCCTCCACCTCCAGCTCCAGCGCCTCTTCCACCGCATCCTCCAGCGGCTCCAGCAACAACACCGGCGCCATCGTCGGCGGCGTCGTCGGCGGCGTAGTCGGACTGGCCCTCGTGGCCGTGCTCGCGTGGTTCCTGCTGCGGCGTCGCAAGAACACGCAGCACCAGCCAGTCCCGCAGCACGACGGGTCGGGCACCCAGTCCCCGCACGAGATGGGAAACTACTACGCCCCGCCGGCGGCCGGGGGCGCATATGGCGGCGCAGAGAAGGACGGGAGGGCGGAGTTGGATCAGAGCGGGGGGTTGTTCGAGGCGGACGGGGGCGGCAGGCAGGTGCATCAGGCGGACGGGAGGGAGGTGGCGGTGGTGGAGATGGAGGGGGATGGGCCGAAAGATATGCATAGGAGGGATTGAGTGGATTGATGGATGGAGAGGGCGGAAGCGAGGGATAGTGGACTTTCAAGATACCCAGATGGTGTATGTAGGTAGTAATGTGTAAATTTTGACTCACTGAGCCCCCCGAGTGCCCTCGAAGCGGGAACCGGCTGAACGTGGAGAGTGAAGAAGGAGAAGCAATTTAGTTCATCTTGGTGGGAGCATCTTTGTTCGAAGAACGTGGTTGATTCGTGAATGAAACCGAAATCGAAAGATGTGTACACTGTTCTTGTCCCCATTCCCTCCAAACCCCCAAAAATAAGAAGAAAAACAGACAGAAAATAGATACTAGAAAGGTATTCGAGCCCAAAATTCGCTCCTGTACACGCTGCAAATTACGCTGCTGTCCCCTTCTCTTCCATGACAAGTATCTCTGTTTAAATTCTCCATCCTGGGCCGGCTCCGCAGCCTAAGCGGCGGGGGCTCGAGAAAGCTCGCACTATGCAGCGAGACATCCTGGACCCTCGCTTGCTGATCTCCCTCCTCCGGAAGATGATCTTGGGTTGATTTCCCGTTGTTCCTCGCCCGTTTTATTGGGTGAAGAAGACCTTCGGTGGGTCTTTCGGGTGCATCATCAGTGTTCGTAGCGGCATCTAAGTAGCGTCTCTTGGTAGAAATCGTAGGGACCTCGCAGCTGTCGTGTATTTTCTGGACGTATGGACTGGCAGCGTTCTCGGATGTGATTGCTGTGAAGTTCGAATCAACTGAGGGCCCGCTGGATCGAGTGCTTTGTAATGAGTCATTGTCTGAACCGGACGGGTCGCTGATGGCCCTTGTATTGATGTTATTGTTTTGTTGGCTGTACAGGGGTTTTGGTGACTTTGGCATGGGTTTGCAAATAGCAAGGCTATCCAGAATTGTGCCGCTTTGTCCAAAAATTACAGCCCCACCTTCGTGTGGATCGAGATTTCCGGGGCCAGTGACGTGACCAATGCATTTACTGGAAACTGTTTGGCTTAAGCGGTTGCATTGGCAGCGAAATGATCGCGGGGTCTGGCATGGGTCGAATAGCACTGGGGTGTCGCACTGCCACTGCAAGTGAGAGGAGTTCAGGAAAGTACGGTCGAGAGGGCAGCCGGCAATGTCATACCGGTCTCTCAGTATCTTTACGGTGACGGCAAGGTAGTCTTTATCTTTCGGAACGCTGCGCCAGCGATGACACAAGCCGGTGATCTCGTTGGATGGGATAATGAAGTCTTCGAAACCGTTGGCAAAGAGAACAAGGGCGTTGATATCCCTTGCGAGACCGGCCTAACCTTCGCTTAGTTTTAGATGTACGTGCTTTTCAGGTAGAATGGGGACCGTTCTTCTACCATTGCTTTGAGTTCGAAGCCACAAAGAGTTTCACGGAGTAGGCCGACACGGATCGGTGGCCCACTTCACAAACAACATCGCCACGAATCGTCGCCAAAACTATGCGAGCACAAAATTTGTGTTACTCTGCACCGGAAGCTTAATAGCGGGCACGCAAATGAGAGCGTCGTTGTATGAATATTTCTCGGGCGAGATGGCGCATCTGTCGTATTATTCGGAAAACAAGTACTTGTTTTGGCGACGTCTCCAGTCAGTTTCGAGGAAGGAAGTTTGTCCGTCATTGAATAGAGGATCCCGAAAGAAAGTCAGGGCTGCATTGATATCGTCTACCCATGATGTCGTTAGATATGTATCTTCTTGGCTAAAAGGCCTTCTTCCACTCTTCCTGTCCTTGTAAGATGACGAAGTCTATCGCGTAGCTTCCATCTCTAATCTAGTGCTCTGAAGCACACATCTATGAGGACTCAACCTTCTTCAGAGCCTCGGAGAACTCCTTCCAGTGGTACATGACGTAGATAGCGCCACACTCCTCCTTGAGCATCTTGGCAATCCTCTCTTGTTCCTCACCCTCCTCGTAAGGGCCAACGTAGCCGATGAGCGGGATGCCGGCGTTCTTGGCGGCAGTGGCACCGCTCCTGCTGTCCTCGATGGCAACGCACTCCTTGGGGTCGACGCCGATGGTCTTGCAGGCATGGAAGTAGATGGCCGGGTCGGGCTTCGAGGTGGGCTTGGGGAGCGAGCTGGCGGCGCTGAAGACATGGCCGTCGGGGAAGTACTTGTCGATGCCGACCTTGCGGAGCGAGGCTTCGACACGAGACAGAGCGGACGAGGAGACAACGGCCAGGCCGTACTTCTTCTCAGCAGCCAGCTGGTCGAGGACCTCGATGACGCCCGGGCAGGGCTGAGCCTTCGCCTCCAGCTTCTCAATGACCTTGCCGAGCTCGCGCTCAACGTAGCTGTCGAACTCCTCCGGGGCGAGCTCAAAGTTGTACTTCTTCGTGAGCGAGACCATCATGCCACGGAAGTTCTGGCCGACGAAGTCCTTCAGGAGCGAGGGGCCGGTGTAGCGGTCGGAGACGCCCTTCTTCTCGAGGATCTCATTGGCGAGTTCGGCGCAAGCCTCGAAGGCAAGCTCTTCGGACAGGACGAGGGTGTTGTCACAGTCGAACAGGAGCTCCTTGATCTGAAACGGGCGGGAGTCGGGTTAGCACGGACGCGTCGAGCGAGGGCGGAGCGACCAAACCTTGGGCATTTTGGCGGCCTCGTTGATCTTCGCGCGGAGAGGAATTTTGAAGGCGAGGAGAGGCGAGCCGAGTGAGGCGAGAGTCGGTGAGAGGCGGAGCGCGGTGGCAGTTGGCAGGAGACGAAGTGGAGCGGGGCAGCGGCAGCAGGTAAACAATTTGTAGACGGAGACAGCAGTGACGCAAGCGGGGAAGCAAAAGTGGTCTGAGCTGGCAGCCGCAGATGAACCGAGCGTGGGGCGCGGAAGGAGCCTGAAGAGCGAAGAAGGAACGAGGGCGAAGAGAAAAGTGAATCGGCGCAGGCGGGCTGGAGAGCGAGTTGAGGACAGGAGATGCACCGCCAGCTGCTGCTGCTGCCGTCACACGCTACTCAATCCCATGCAACAGCTGGGGAACCCAGCAAGGCGGGGTCGGGCACTAGCAACGATCTGCCACTCCCTGTCCTTTCCGCCTCCGCCTCCGCCACCGCTCTGAGCTCAACCCCCTCCCTCCACCAGGCCTCCGCGCTGGCCTCTTTCCTCAACATTTTCGTCGTCGCCGGAAGTCGCGCCCACACGTCCAGCGCGCGGCCGCGGCTCCGGCGGCGCTCCAACCAGCTGCCACCCTCACCACCTTGGCGCGGCGCCTGCACGGCTCAAGGGAGCCAATCCTCGTCAGCAGCAGCCCGTACCTTGGTCCGAAAGTGTGTCGGAGCGTCAGATTCCTTCCCAATGGCTGCCAGGCGACGGTCCGGTGCGCCGCATGCTGGCCTTTCTCCGCATTCCGCCGGCCGTTTCTCATGCAGCCCATGCCCAATCACCCCACCACCTGTCTCGCTAGGGTGAATGCCATTTGGGCACGACATGAGGCGTCCTCTGTGTACGTACTCGTGTGTCACAGCCCATGCGAGGGTGACATTGCAGCCTTTTACACGTGTGCCTGCATGCCCTCACCGTGTCTGTCCGCGGCAAACAGGGACATGGCCATTTCGGAAGTGCACACGCATCCCCGCGACGAAATCTTTCAGATCATCAAACACTTTATTCGACGGCGCGCGTGGTTTATCCTTGTACGTCTCAGGAGATTTAGTACTTGGAGCAGCAGACAAGCAGAAAAACAAGAAATCAAGTCCGAAAGCGGTGAGCTCTCCCCGTTTCCTAGCAGTGACATCTCCCCCCTAAATCAAACGCACCCGTGCCTGTGTGCTGGTGCATTCTGATTTCTGTTCCGGAAGTCCTGTTCATCGCACGCCTCGCCGGTGAAGGCCGTCGTCCGGAGCCCTGGTCATGGATTGCAAACCTGAGGACCGATCGAGATCAGTGCTTCACGGCACGGGTGTCCGCACCGCCACGTGCGGTGTAGAGTTCGTGCTCGATGCCGTTCTGCCTGTTGATGAGAGTGCCTCCACAAGCGAAGCCGATTGACATCACGCCCACTAGTTTGGTCAGCCATGCCTAGCAAGAACAGGAGGCAAAACTCACTTAGCTTCAGGTATCGCTTGAATGTGTCAGGATCCCGTCCATAGAGGTACTTGGCCTCACCGAAAGTGTAGTACATGACAAACAGGATGGTCGACACTCCGAGGAGCAGAAGAATGAGCCACCTCTTCGCGTAGATGTGTCTGTTCTGGAAGACGCTCGAATCGTTCGAATGCGGCCACGGCGTGTTGGGCACCGGCACATCCAAGAACTTGCACAGAGGCTCCCAGCCATCGCCAAAGTGAAGGTCGAGCAGTCTCTCCTTGGGGCAGACTTTACGGATGTCCTCATAGTGCTTGTTGAAGACCCCCTTCACCTTTTCCTCGTTCTTCTGGTCATCGTCGTACCAGATCTTGGAGAGGAGGCAAGAGAAGGGGAACCAAGCGCGGGAGAGCGGGTGGAAGCGGTAGAAGTGGCGGTACACGAAGGAATCTCGAGCCATGAAGATGGTGTTCTTCATCGACTTTGCCCAAGCGTCGACATCGCGGTTCGTCAAAATGACTTTCGCGTCCGGGTAGGCCTTGATCAGATCCTCTCCAAAGAGGACGGACGGGTTGTCCTCAACGCACTGGTGTTTAGGTCAGCTTCCAAGTCTTTTGATCAAGTTTTCCGCAGTTTCTTACGTCATAGTCACCAATCAGCTTATCGAACTCCTCACGCCCGTAGGGCACACTCTTCCCCATGAACTTCGCCTCCAATGCCTCGGTCCACAACGGGATTTGCCTTTCATAGTCAAGCATCATCTCACGGAAGTGGTGTGGGTGGAAACCCAACATGACGAGAGCATCGCGGAGTGCTGGTAACCTGGAATTAGCGCCGCCAAACGTTTGGTGTATCATTGAGTCCTTACAAGATGTACCAGTCCGCGGCATTCCAAGACACAAGACCCTCATCGGCCGTGTGCGGACCGCATTCTCCTTGTCGATGAGGCGCTGGCCGACGGGAACAACCATGGGGGCAACCATGATCTCTGCTGCTGTGTCCCAGGAACGAACTGGTCTGGTCTATCAAGAGCTTGTAGAAAGAAGAGTCAAACAGGTCCTTGAGGAGCTGAGAGGAGAGAGGGAACTGTGGTGTCGAAATACAAGACATGTTCGGGAAGTTGGCGAACTCTATATCGACGACCCTCTACCGCTTTCAACGGGGCTGCCGTCCACAACATTAATCTGGTATCCAGAAGCGCCTGCACAAAAGAAGAAGCTGCTTGCGGGCTTGCATTTGGTGGGCGTCTCGATATCAGTGACCAACAGTTCAAGGCCCCCTCTACCTCCACCTCGCTTGTCACAGCTCATATGAGAGGGCAATATCTGATACCGGCGATGGATAGAGCTGTTTCTCGAAGCGGCTATTACTCCCCACGTTCGGAGGAAGTGGAGGAACAAGCGTCGAAGCGATATCAGAACCTGCATCATGCAGCGTCGAGTCAGGAAACTCTGTAAGAGAAAAATCCCCGCCCCTCCGCTCAACGCTCGGGACCTGCAGCTGGAAGGAGATATTGCAGGTTGGGTGGGCTTCTAGAAGAGGCAGATACCATTTCTCCGACGCAACTCAACCCAGCTGTCCTGTGAGATAGGGCATTTTCGACGAGCAAAATGGAACCCTGTTCCATGTCAACCACATGCGCAGAGGGCTGCATGGACGTTGCTGCAGACGACCCATGACCTGCGCGCCGCCGCAAAGGCCATGTGGACCGACTGCACGCAGCACACCAAGAAGCCGTTGAGGTTGACTGAGCAAAGCCAAGCTTCGTATTCGACCCTCAGCAGAATGCTTAACAAATGGAGAAAGACCAAAAGAACACGGTAGGACAGAGTGTAGTCCAGTCTCCACTATTTCGCTGCCCTCCAGCTTCTCGCTTGCCCCTGCGCCGCACGCAGGGAGCGCGACGCATCGGATCGGCGCCGAGCGCCAGCAGCACCACAACACTCCTCCACACCACGGCCAGGCCCGAGACGAGGCCCGTCAGCTCCACAGTATACGCCCTTGTCTCCGATTCTCGGCATACGTCGTCGTCGGTGCTCCAGACGCTCGCCGCGCCGACATTCCCGCTTCCGGCAATCCGCCGCCTTCCAGTCACCCCAAACACCACCGTCACACAGCACCGGATCAGTCGCTCTGCTATTGCCCGGGCTCTCTATACGCGCTCGCCTGCTCACGCCTCCCTCGCACCCTCCACCTACCCTCGCACCCGCCCCTTGCACGCGCCCAGCCCCTCTTGCGCCGCGCGCGCGCGCGCTCCATCTCCCCCTCCCTGCCCACCGCAGACCGTGATCGACCCACGCCCGGGCCAGCAAGTAGCACGGAAGGCATGGATCAGGGATTCGGCGCTCACTACCGAGAAGGCGCGCAGCAGCAATGCCCTCTCACCTCCAACCCATCGACGTCCGTCTCCACCTGTAGCGGCGGCTGGCTCTGCTACTATCTCGACCGCCCAGCGGCCGTACTGCACTCGTACTATCTCCGCGCCCGCCCGCCCGATCGCCCGCCCGCTTCTCGACGGCATCTCTCGCTTCTTGACGGAGTCCCTCGCTTCCTGACGCTGGGGGAGTTGCTTTTGGCGGCAAGAGGGATCGGGAGCAGCAGCGCGTACGGCGGAGGCGGCGACCGGCCGACGACGACGACGACGACGACGACGGTGGCGAAAATGGAGGAGGGCGGTTTTCCTGCGAGCTTCCGTCGTGGGAAGGCAGGTGGGAGTTGGTGGTGTGCTGCTGGTTGGGCTCGGGGGATTTGAAATCGCGTCGGGGAGTTTGGGAAGGCGTGAGCGCGGCGGAAGGTGCGTTGAGCTTCGCGCGGAGAGTTCGGCTTGCTGCTGGCCTTGCCTCGTGGACGGGGCCTGTCTGGCCATGTGGCCGGGGCTTTTTTTGAAGGCTGCGTCGGTGGTTTGGTCGGGGATTTCTGGGTGGACGGGGTGGTTGGTGAGGAGCGAGCGGGCTGAAGTGAGTTGGTAGGTTTCAGACGGTGAGACTACGGTGTTGCTCGGGATCATTCACTCAGATCATGGCTGCTTTGTGGAGTTCATGGATATTGGAGTTTTTGAGTCTTGATGGTTTTCACCTGCTGCACGCTCACTGAGTGTTTGTTCGATCCGCATTTCATTGACACTGAAAATGCACATGTACGGTTTCTGAAAATGCCACAGGCTCTATCGACCACACTGTAGCGGTATCATTTTTGTTTTTTGAAGACAGATTCGTTGCGTATATTGATAGAGAGCACTTGAAAGAAAGACCACATCCAAACATCATCAGTATCCTGCTCGCATCACTTCCCCCAAAATATTCACTTGCTGCTTCCAGCGCTTCCAGCAACTCCTCAGTTGTTCAGAGTCCCAATCAGCGTGGTAAAGGGGTTGTTGATGATGCCCTGACTCCCCATGCCCGCCATCTTCACACCGATCATGTACTTACCGCCCGCGGCATCCAGGCCATGGTCCCTCGCCAGCTTCATCACCTTCAGCTGCGGCACGCCATACATGGCATAGCCGTGCATGATGGCGAAGCCGATGCAACGGCGCAGCATGGTTGGGTTCCCGTCGTCAGCGATGCCGAGGTACCAGCACACGGCGTCCTCGAGCACCATGATGGCGGCCTGGTACATGAAGCCCGAGACGTTGCCGCCGTCGTTGAAGGTGCCGTCGCGGGTGGCCATGTAGATGGAGCCGCCGGCGTGGATGATGCCGGACATGAGGAAGACGCAGAAGACCTGGAGGTAGCGGCGGGTGTAGACGGCGGTCTTGGTGGAGGGCGTGCGGAGGGCGGGCGTGCTGCGGACGATGAAGGCGCCGAGCGTGCCGCAGGTGCGGCGCATGTTCTGGTGCCACCATTTCCTGCAGGGAGGCGAGCACGTTAGCGGGAGCGGCGCGGCGATTGCTGTGCGCTGGCTGGGGCGCAGACTTACCCCCAGGTCCTCCGGAACGAGTAGCCCTCGGACAGGGGCCCGAAGACGGACGGCCACATCTCCGGCTGGCTCCACGTGCCGCCGACGCCCAGGCCGACGAAGAACAGCGCGAACAGGTTCTCGGGCAGGCTGAGCGAGGCGTACACCATGAACGCCCAGGACACGTACATGAACACGTGCAGCGCGACCGTCGAGAGCAGCACGTCCCTCAGCGCCGCCGGCACCAACACGGGGCCCGCCGCCGTCTCGACCAGCGGGCTCTCGCCCAGCGCGAGCAGGAACTTGGACGTCCACACGGAGACGTGCAGGCCGAGGTAGGTCAGCACGGCCTTGCGCAGCTTCATGCGCAGGAAGGCCTTCTTCTCGACGACCTTGTGCTCGGGGATCGACGACACCTGCCAGTTCCAGCCGATGCCGCGCGTGACGGTGATCAGCTCGAGGCCCCAGATGAACTTGGAGATCGGGTCGTACGTCTCAGGGCCCATGCCGGGCTTGGCCGAGTCGATGCCGTTGCGCAGGAACGTCTTCTCCGGGTCGTTGAGGTAGAGCCGGTCGACCACCCGCAGCGTCCAGCTGGTCAGCAGCAGCCCGAACTGGTAGTCCCAGCTGGTGCGGCCGGGCATCAGCCAGGCCTTGAGCAGCAGCGCGAGCGGCAGGAAGTAGAGGAAGCGCCGGAGCACGGAGCGCGGGTGGAACGAGAGGACGAAGGGGACTGCGAGCACCGCCAGGATGGCGTACTGCTGCGGCGTGAAGTCGGTGGGGTCGATGTAGGTCTCCTCGTAGTTGGACACCGTCGGCTCGCCGATGACCGGCGCGGCCGAGCCGGTGGCCCAGAGGATGTCCTGCGTCTCAGACGCGTTCATCGTGAATGACTGTCGAGTGTGTGTTTGAAAGAAAGAAGGGAAGTGGGAGGAGGGCGAGTGAGAGAAGAGACGCTCTCGAGGCACGGTTCCCAGACGCTGGCGGAAGCTCTGGGGGATATAAAAGAGGCTGCTCTCGGGAAGCACACGCTTGTCCACTCGGGAGAGAGCGGCCACAGCAGGAATGATTAGCTGCGGGCGTACTATTGAGGTAGGTAGGAGCAAAGGAGAAAATTCTAAACAGTATGCATATATTGTGGTTGGGTCCTCGACAAGGATGAGACATGTCCAAGCGAGTGTCGTCTGGAGCCATGCACTTGCGGTTTGCGGATTCAGAACCTGGTGGGGTTGGAAGCTGGACTTCGGTGCAGTCCGGCTGGCCAGGACGGTAGTGGGTCCGCGGCGAGCGCGCCTTTGCTGCTTCTGAGCTCGCCGTGTGAGTGCCAACTTCTGGATAGTTGCGTCTCCAACGTGCCCTCACCACCCACTCCTGCGCTTCTGCAGCAGAGGATGCTCGAGTGCACACTTGGTGGATAAGCTGATGGCCACATCCTGGGCGAGACTCGGCCCCAATGGCCAACCAATCACTCATAAGCTGAGGAGGTGCAAGTGTTGGCGGGCGCCGCAGCTTCCTGAACTGCACACTACTCAGCCGCCTATACTTGAAACCGGGGTGCATGCTGATTGGACGGTGACACAGGCTCTTGGCAATAGATAGCTTCCGGAAGGCGAGTGGAATTCTTCACGCGGCGGGCGGCGGCGGCGTGGGTGGATCCATTGGCCTTCGAGCGCAGGTCGTTCCCGCCGCCGCCGCTGGCCCTTCGTATCCGCTTGTCTTGTCCAGAACCCGGGCGCGGCCAGAGGAAAAGCGCTCACGGTCGAGGCTTGAAGTCATAGCAGACCCCCCGGCGGCGCAGGCGAAATATCGATATCCAGACTCCTGCGGACCCCATTGCATCCCTGAGGGACGGAGCAAAGCTTAGCGTGAAGGCTGGCGCTTGCGGCGCAGATCAGTGGTGCAAGATCGCAACGTCCACAGCCCCCAACCATGCGCCGCTCTTTGCACCATGACGATCATGTTTCCCAGGTAGTCTGAATGCGCCGACGTACGTGCCGGGCATGGATCAGGCCACAAAGATGCCTGGTTGGCGCGGGAGGCCTGAAGTCAAGCGCCCTTGCGGTCCGCAGCCGCGCGCGTTTCCAGGAACGGCAGGTCGACGTGGTGGGGGGCTGTCTGGCTGCCCGTCGCCGGCTCCTGTGGGCGGGTGTTGAAGTTTGGAGGATCGGACCAGGAGCGCGCGCCCTGGCCCCCGTCGGCGGTCGGCCCCCCGGCAGAGCAGGAGCGAGCTGGCACAGAAGGAAGCTGGCACTCTGGAGCTTGACAACCGTCACAGCGCCGGGCTTGTCTCTCACGCAGCGATGCAACAAGAAGGCGATTTAGGTGAGAGGTGGATTTCTCGGCAGAGTGCTCTATGTTGCTATGGTACAGCGTCGTGACGTCACGCTCGACGGCCCGTTGCCCCCCAGTTCCGTCAGACCTTGACCGACTTCACTGACCGATGAGACCTGGTCTCAACCATGTCCAGCCGAACCGCATCCGGCGAGCAGTTGAGCTCGATCTGTGCCACCGAGGGCGCCGGAGACCTCTCCACACGCACGCCGGTGTCTGTTGACTGCTCCGAGGGAGTCTCGACGTCCTCCGTGCGCTTCTTCTTCCCCCCTCTGAACCGCTGCCGCCCTCTTTCGTCCTTGTCCAGGCTCAAGTCCTTGCTGATGAAGCTCGTGAGAAACCCAACCGCGGACAGAGCGCAGCAAAAGATAAACAGCGTTGCGATGCTCTTCGCCGTGATATCGCCGTACGCTCGCTGGATCTTCTCCGGAAAGGCCTTTGCAAGCTTGTAGGCGCTTTCCACCTTCGACGAAGGGATGTTGTACTTCGACGGGATGTGGTGGCTATTAACCAGATCGTCCCACCTGTTCTGGATGACGCTGCCGCCAATTCCCATGCCGAAGGCTTGTCCGATGCTCAGCATGAAGGCCATGGTAGTGGTGGCCATTGCAACGTCTTCCGGCTTCTGCGACGCCTGCACCGAAAGCAGCCGTCCTGGGAGAATCATCCCGCCGCCGATGGAGGCAATCACCTGGTAGCCGTAGTACTTGCTGGGCCCGGAATTCGGACGGAGCGTCGAGAGAAGAGCGGTGCCAACAACAACCAACGCCCAGGCGAAGTTTAGGATTTTCTGGAAGCGCTTAAGCTTGGCGTAGATGAACCCGGACGACGCAGAGGACACCACAAGCATGCCGATTCCGGGCAGGCAGTCCAAGGACGCTCGGAACAGCGAATGGTCGAGACTGCTGATGAACTGTTCACACGTCAATCACGGACTCTCCAGTGCTCAGTGCTGTTGGCTTACGTATAGGATCATGTACGACGACATTGCCCAGAAGATGAATCCGTGCAAGAAGGAGGCGCCAAAGCCCACGGCGGAGGTGCGATTGGCAAACAGCCGGGGCGGAATCATGGGCTTCACATGATACCATTCGTATACGCTGAAGGCTATCATGCCGAGTGCGCCGATGATGATTGTCGCGATGACCTTTGCCGACTTCCATGGATTTTGGGTTCCTCCGGTGGTCAAACCGTACATCAGCGCCGTCACTGCTCCGCAAAGCAGGACCATCCCGCCCCAGTCCATGCTCTTCACGGCCACGACAAAAGTTGCCTCCGGTGGCTCAAGGTCAAGGAAGAGGAGAATCCCAACCATCGCAATCAGGCAAACAGGTATGGAGATGACGAAAATCCTGTGAGCGTGGTCAGTGGCCAGCGGTTGGAGAGATGAAGGATTTCCCAAAAGACTCACCATCTCCAAGACGAGTATTGCGTGATCACTCCACCCAGAAGCAGCCCCCCTGGCAGACCGAGAAACTGGCTGAAGGCAAATATTCCAGTGACCTTCCCGCGGTTGCGCAGCTCGATCATGTCTGTAATCACAACACCAACGACAGCATTGAGGCCTCCGGCGGAGGCGCCTTGGACCTGTTTGCGAGCAATCAGCAACGGCCTTCGGGCTTTTCCAGCGCCGGCCACTTACAACACGCGCAGCGAGCAGCCAGTCAATGTTCTGAGCGGCAGCACAGAATGCAGTAGCAACGGAAAACACTATCAAAGCGGCAGACAGCGTGTTCCGTCTGCCAAAGGCCTCCGAGAAGGCGCCAAACACCGGGGTTGTCACTGTCCGGGCAATCTGGAAGCCGGTGCCGCACCAGAAGGCCTTGCTGGAGTTTGCTTCCAGGGCAGAAGTAATGGCCGGCAAGGCCGAGGAGAGGATGACTGCATTGACAGAAGCCGAAAACGGAACAAGAAACAGTGATGCAAGGGCCAGGTAGAAGGACCGCGGGTACGCTGGAGATTCCTCTTTCTCGGATGCCATGTTGTCGGGATGGGTCGAACGGGGAAAGAGTTCTCAGGCAGAAGGGTACCTGGACGGAGCGACTCGAGAGCTCATACTTAGCGGGTACCAGCTGCGCTGATGTCGCCATCGATTCTGTTGAACGGCGGTGGTCAGCATGCTCCGCCATCCGCCATGTCGGAGGCTGGACGGTCGCAACCGCCGACCGCACGAGGCTCAACACCGACGGGCAGCGTGCGCTGCTCTCGGCTCCCTTGGCCGCGCCGACTGCCCGCCAAGCGATCGGCGGCAGGGCATCCGGGCACCAGCGGTCCTCTTGGCACGACCAGGCACACCACCGCAGACACAGGGCACCACGAGAGGACCCAAGGGCCGTGGAGACATCGTGGGGCGGATCTCGGTTGCTTATCTCGCAGGGCCAGCTGGCCGACCTGATAGCTCCGGTGTTCGCGTGGCCTCGCAAGAGACGGCGGCAGCAGACTCGGGTGATTTGGCTTTCAGGATTGCGGCGTGGCGGCTTGGGAGGGAGTCGGGCAAAGGTGGTGGTTTGGGCGGCTGCACCGGGCCCCAGCCCTCGCACTTGCGCCGTTCGGACGCGTCCAGCTCGTCTCTCGTCGCTCGCCATCACCGCGAGCAATGGCGCAACGCTGGATTCACGTCTATTTCAACGTCGCGGCCCTCGTCCGCGGGCAGTCCGCTCGACCACCGCCCTCGACCCGCGCTCCCCGCCCGCTGCACGCAGCACCGACGCTCGAAACCGCCGTCTCGGATATGCCGCGACCTGGAAACTGGCCGTCCCAGGGCGACCGCGTGGATCCCTCACGGCCATGGATGCTGCCTCCCCCGCCGTGCCGTCTGGACATGCCGATGTCGCGCCGCCGGTCGAGGCGGCTGGTGGATGGTTCGGGGAGGTGGGCTCGTTATCGCACTGAGTCTCGGCTCGTCCGTCAGCAGCAGCCGGAGCAAAGCCGCTTATCATGTCCACGCTTCGGGGCGCGCTTGTTGGAGTAGATTGGGGAGACGCGTCAGCACAACTCCCACCCCGGCCCCGCCGCCTCTCTCGCCATGCACCCGCGCCGGGCCTTCCTAATCGGGCCTCCACGGCCCCGGCCTCTGCAGGCTCGCCAAGCCCTGCACTGCTCGCTATATTCGGCCGCTGCTATGCTCTGCCATGATGCATGTCATGCTGGATCTCGCCTGCACGCACTGGCCCTGGCTCCCGTAGATCTCCGACCGACGACAACCACCAGGAGCAGTGCAGCCGGCGTGTCTGAGGAGCAATCGGGAAGGACGCATCCAGGCGTGTCGGCCGGCCGTCACGCTCAAAGCGCGATAAAGGCCATCTCCTCAACAGCGAGGCCTCGCTGAAAGCGGAATCTCGCCAGCCCACGCCATGCGGAGGGAGCTTTGCAATCAAACTCGCAACCGCCCTTCGAGCAGCTGTGCCTGCCCGGGGCTGTATAAAGTCCTCAGTTCGCAGAGTGGTCTGTTGCGCCCAAGTGTCTGTAGCTACTTGTGTCTCATCTCATTGCGACCGCCACCATCTGCTGGACATCCTTCCAACCAACAGGAACCATGGACACTGGGCTCAAGAAACCAATCCTGCACCTGTCCCATGCTCGGGCTTGCTCGACGGCTTTCGAAAGAGTAAGTCTCCCGGACATCTCTACATCCATCTTCCGATCCACGACACATGACCCCCATCCATGCTTCTCGCAACCCCTTCCGCATCAGGCCGGGTGTTGAGTTGCTTGTGGTCCCACCTCAGCACGCGTACAGCAGCCATCTTCACACACGCCTGCGACCAAGCTGCTAAGATGACTCGAAGATCTTCATTCAAAATGAGAAGCACGTAGCCCCTATCCACGAGCCCTTCGGCGACGCGTACTGGATGGGCCCCGAGACCCAGCTGGGCAGGTATGCGGACGTCCGACACAAGAGCGGAGTCCAGGACAAGACCTACCGCGCTGTCCTCGACGACATCGAAAAGACCAACAGGCAGGCCAATGCAGAGGTAGACCCCGAGCCCAGCCAGAACGCAGCGGCAGAGCCCAATACTCATGCCACCTAGGGCAAACGCGTCTTCATCAAGGACATGGCCTTCTTCATCTTCCCCGCTCCGGGCGAAAAGGTCCGCATACCGCAGTCCCTTGGCGCTCGTCTCCCCGAGCCCGGCAACCCGACGCTGCTGCCCAAGTCGGAGCTCAAGAAGTTCCACTTCACGTTCTCGATCCGGCACCCGCGCTTCTCGGTGCCCAGCTACTACCGTCTGGCGATGCCGAAGAGCAAGGACAAGAGCAAGGTGGCCAACTTCAACACCGACGACGCCGGCTACGTCGAGCTGCGGCGGCTGGTTGAGTACCTGCGCTCCGAGGGCATCATCGGGCCAAAGGCCGCTAAGGGCAAGCTCGACCTCGAGGAGACACTCGACGAGAAGAACGGGCTCGACGACGGCAAGGTCGAGATCTGCATCCTCGATGCGTCCGATCTGACCCGCAAGCCGGAGGAGGTGGTGCAGGCGTACTGCAAGAGCACCGGCATCCCGTACGATCCGGCCATGCTGGACTGGGGTAGCGCAGCAGACCAGGAGCGCGCGACGCGCCTGATCGACCGCTGGGGCTTCCACAACTACTTCCACCACGGCGTCCTGAAGACGAAGGGCTTCCGGGCAGGCGGCAAGGTGAGTCATCCCCCGCGAGTGTCGTCTTCCTTCTGCAGCCCTACTGCCCGTGTTGCATCCTCAAATTGACGGCTGACGGTTACTGACGAAGTCTTCCCCTGAAAAGGCTGAGCGCGACCCCAAGGACGACTACCGAGCGTGGGTCGAAGAGTTCGGGCCAGAGAACGCCGAGGTCATCCAGCACGCCGTCAACCTGCACATGGACGACTACCTCGCACTGAAGCAGTACGCCATGGAGTTCTAATGGCCGCGACCGCACACCCACACCCTCCCCCTTCCGCCTTTTCATCTCGGCCTGCTTGTTTTCGTACTCTGGTGGATTAGACTGTTTGCTGTACTCGGCACTGCCTGCTTTCTTGCCAATACCGTAGAAAGACGCCACGCCCGCCCGCAAAGCGGCACAATCAATGACCGTAGACCCAACTTGCCCTGCGTCCAATGCTGATCCAAACGTGCCTCCGCCCTCACACCACTTTCCCCAGCAGGCGCGCTGGCAACCGCCGACACGCCGACTGTGGAGCGCCGACCCCTGCAGCAGGCAAGGGTTTGACGCACAGGCTTGCCCGAACAGGCAATTCTGTGCCGCCCGCGCTGCGTCGCCAAACGCCGTGTCGCCGACACTTCATGCTCTCGATGGCTTCCGTGGGCGAATGGAGTGGCGATGCTGCGCAACGAGGGCGCTTGCGGTGATGAGCAGCTGCGTGCACAGCCGGGCAATAGATAATGAGCCTCGCTGTTGGGCTGTCGTGCGCGGCTTGGTGCTCTTGGTGCTCGTCTTGGTTCGGTGCCGGCCTTGACCTCTGTGTCCAGCGAAGCTGATCATAAGCCTATTCTCCGGTCCAGACAGGAGCACATCCACTTATCACAATTGCCTGTTCCCGCTTGAGGCCACCTGAGCCGCCAAGCCACTCAACGTTGAAAGATCAGTGCCGCACTGCCGCTTGGCCGTGACACTGGACGGAGCCTTGAAGCCACATGCGCCTCTATCATAGGCACGGCGGGAGAGGCTAGACCGGGGTGGCAAGGGCGTATTGATAGACACAGCCTCCTCAGGATCCCATACATACCTGGTTTCTCTTCCTACTTTTCCGCCTCGCTCCTCCATCTGCAACCCACCCCATCCCTTCTACCACCCCATCTCATCCTCCTCATCGCGCACATAACCACCGACCGAAGCTTTTGAGCTTCACAGTCCTCAGGAACTTCTCTTTCGTAACCCACTCTCCCGACAGGCACTGGAACCTCAACCACCAGACACGCCCAACCCACCGGCCAAGATGTCCGCGACGCTCGCCACAACGACGCCCGCTTCCACCAGCAGGCCGTCCGCCGACGAGATGAACGGCTACCGAAAAGGCTGCACGGCGCTGATGCCCAACGTGCCCACGTCCTACGACTACGTGCCGCACCTGTCGGCCGGCATCGTCTTCTGCGTGCTCTTCGGCATCTCCATGGCGGGCCACATCGTGCAGGGCGTGCGCAAGCGGCAGTGGACGAGCTACGTGTGCGCGACCGGAGCGTTGAGTAAGTCCGCCGCACTCTCCCATCCCACCAACCCCACCATCGCCTTCGGGCGGCGGATCACCGTCCCAAAGAAGCAGGCGAAGAGCTTGAGACTGCCAACAAAAAAACAACATCTGTTGACAACCACCATCACCTCCTCCTCCTCCTCCTCCTCCTCCTCCTCCTCCTCCTCCTCCTCCTCACCCCCCAAGCATGCTTCGCTGACGCAACCTTTTTCCACCCCAACAGCGGAGCTCATCGGCTGGGGCGGCCGCACCTGGTCGTCGCAGTGCCCGTACAACGACTCGGCCTTCCTGATGCAGATCACGACGCTCATCATGGCGCCGACGTTCTTCTCGGCGGCGGCGTACGTGGTGCTGGGCACGCTGATCAAGCTGGTGGGGCGGGCGTCGTCGGCGCTGTCGCCCGTCACGTACCTGGTCGTCTTCTGCACGTGCGACGGCGTGTCGCTGGTGGTGCAGGCCGTGGGCGGCGCGCTGGCCTCCATCGCGCAGAAGAACGGCACCTCGACCAAGGACGGCACCAACATCATGGTCGCCGGCATCGTCTTCCAGATGGCCGCCATGACCGTCTTCGTCTTCTTCCTCGTCGACTTCCTGCGCCGCGTCTGGCGCATGGGCGGCCGCACCTCCCTGCCCCAGGGCGCCGCCCTCGTCCTGCCCGCCATGGTCTTCAGCGTCGTGACCATCTACATCAGGAGCATCTACAGGACCATCGAGCTGCTGCAGGGTTGGCGCGGCTACCTGATCGTGCACGAGAAGTACTTCATCGCGCTGGACGCCGCCATGATGGTGCTGGCCACCGCCGTTTACAACGTCCTGGATCCCGCCATTCTGCTGCCGTCGTCGAAGAAGGGACAGGATGGCGAAGCGCAGATCGAACCCAGTCCGAGTGCCGGCGAGTCAGAGATCCCGCTGGAGGAGGCCAAGGACAGCAAGCAGGACAAGGCGGAGGACGATCAGGGAAGCAGGCAGTCGGGCAGTGCGCATGGCTCTTGAGCGTTGTTCAAAGAGGGATTTGAAGCATTCGTACGGATGCAAACGTGGACCAAGTCATATGCAAAAGCTACCTGGATGGATACTTCAACTCCCTGCGCGTTGGTTGATAATAAGAGGCTGTAGGGTCGGTCTGTTTGTTTCAGTGTTGTAGATTCGAGCGCAATCTTCTGTCACCTTATCAGCTGTTCTGATTTCTTTTTTCAATCTTTCTCTCATAGATCCTCTTCTGTTAGCTCAGTTCCTTTTGTACACAGCTGGAAAGATACATCAAAGTCCGTGCCATAAAGTTATCGTATTGGTGCAGACGAATGTAATAAAAGCAGAGCAACTCCTGTCCACTACCCCATCCGTAAAACTCCGGAATCATCCTTCGCTGGTGCTGTTGCTGGTGCTGGTGTAAGACAAAAGAAGGGCATCTGCCGGTGATGCTGCAACCGTAAAAAACTTAAAGTCTCGTCGCTGGTCCCAGTGTTACTGGTGTCGTCGAGAGTGATGATGATTCGCCCTGCTCATGCATCCTCTCCTTCCGCCATGGACTGACCCTGCTCAGCCTTCATGGCGTCCTCTTCGGCCTGAAGGATAGCTATGATTGCAGTTATCCTGTTCTTGTGAAATTGGGGGAAACGGGCTGCATGACTTACCATCCACGTCATCCTCGACTTCCCTCGCGGCCTTGACGGCATCCCTCGCAGCCTTGTCAACGGCCTCCCGCTTCTCCACCAAGCTCAAGATATGCAGGGCTTGAGTGTCGTGACGGCTTCTCTGCTTGGCATACTTCTGGCTGATGGCATAGCCGGCCATCCAGTCCGCCCAGCAGTTGCCCATGATGGGCTTCATGCCGTCGCCATCCCTGGACCGCTTTTGGGCATGAGCCTTGACCCAGCAAAGGGTGACCTTGACATCGGCCTCCTCCCACGGCTTGCCGGCCTGTATCTGGCCGACGATCTCGATGATGCGCTCGCGGAGCTCGTCGTCCTCACCCGATCCCTGGTCTTGGGCGGCCTCAGGCGCCTCCCAGGCCCGGATCTCGGCGAGGGCGTCCCTGCTGTCGGACCAGAGGACGACCTCCTTGTCTTCAGGCCGCCTCAGGCTCTGGGCCCCCTCCAGTCCCAGCCTGATGGCTCCCAGCTCCGCGCTCTGCTCTCTCATCGTGGCCTCCAGGCACTCCGTGAGCTCGCGCCAGAACCTGTCGGTGTGCAGCTTGTAGGCTGCTGCCAAGCCAACACGACCGTCAAACATCGACATGTCCGTCCAGAGGACTAGGCGGCCCGGGCCTGTCTCGGGCTTGTCGCTGCGGGCGCGCTTGAGGGCGTCTTCCATGGGCAGGATGACGACCTTTCCGAGGAACTTCTTTCCATCTGTGGGAGCGGCCATGGTCGGAGATATTGAGGTGATGTGGGTATGTGGGGATGTTATGGTTGTGGTGGTGGGATGTGTTGATTGTGTGGGATCTTCTGAGAAGATCTGGATCGTGTTTGCCGGATGTGAAGACTGTGATGATGGCAAAGTTTTGAAAAGAGTGCAGAGGGAGAGGGGTTTATATAGGCGCACCAAGCCAACAGAAGCATCAAGACAATAGGGAAAAGAGCAGCAGACTTCACTTTCACAAACCAAGTCAGGAAGGAACTTGACATCTTTGACTCATGGGTGCCTGCCGTTTACGTGCGCTGCAGCTCTTCTAGTGCCCTCACTGCGCCCTCCGCGCCTTCCAATTCCTCTGCTACACGCCGCAGGCACGCCTCAAACCAGCCCTTCGGCGCACGTGCAGCCCTTAGCAGCTCGGCCTGCGACAGCCATATCACCGCGGCTAAGAGCTGACTCGCAGCTTTCTCCGCATCAATGTGCTTGGCATCGGACAGCACCACCTGGATCAGACGCGATGGGCCCAGCAGGTGATGCTGTCCGGCCGTCACTTCAAACGACGAGCTCACCTCCGTCTCGCGGGTGACCTGCGGCTGCCCGTAGAGGCCTTCCAACGCCGCTGCACCATGCTGGGCCCTGCTGCTGCCTCTGCGAGGGCGGACGCTGCTGTGGAGGGGCCCTGACCTGCGACGGTGGGTCAGTGGCATCCGGGCCGTGGCAGGATGGGACGGCAGCCCCACGGCAGCGCCGTCGTCGTGCCTCCTCTTCTCTTCCTCCAGCTCGACGGGTGCATCCCTCGCCCCCACGACCTCGATCTTGGCCCTACCGGCCAGCCCGAACAAGTTCTCCCACAAGTCCCTCAGATCTTCCGCGTCGTAATCGTCATACGCCCTCTGCCCTCCTCGCACCACAGACAAACCTCGACACCCGTCACGCGAACAAGTCCTCCTCAAGTACACGAGGACGGGCCGACCGCCCTCTTCCGCCGCCATCGTCTCTTCCTCCTCCGTCACCCCCTCCTCCGCCGCCGCCTCCCCCACCGCCCGTGCCACCGCCCCGGCCCTCCCGCGCTCAATCGAACCCACGCCTCCCGTCAGCGCATCCCTCCCCCTCGACGCCCCAGCACGACCGCGCACCGCAAGCGGACGCGGGACCAAGTCCGCCTCGACGGCCGCCCGCGCGCGGAAGCTGCGCGCATCGTGCCCATCCCTCCCGGCCCCCGGTCGACGCCGTGGGCCCGACGCGTCCGGGGCGACGTGCGACGTCGGGTCGGCGCGGCCGGGCGAGCTCGTCGGTGCGCGGGCGAGCAGGAACTCCGAGAGGGCGTGGGAGATGTTGGCGTGCTCTCTCTTCTTCCTCTTCGTCGTCCTCTGGCGCCGGTGCTGCTGCTTGTTGTTGTTGCTGTTGCGGGGAGAGCTTGGGAGGAGGAGGTCGTGCGTGGTGCTGTGGCCGCATTGGAAGATTCCGATTGTGTGTGTTGGGGGAGGCATTGGTGTAGAAAACGCTCAACACAGGGCAGGGGAAAGGGAGTGACGGAGAGGAAGGCGTTTGATCAGATGCATGAGCACGAATGTCGTCCGTGAGAGGAGAGAGAAGCTGGTCTCGTCTGTGAGACCGAAGTCCAAACACTAGATCGGGCTATATCAACCGTCCCCGACAAAGGGGGATTTTCTGCGGTTGAAATCCGAGACAACCATTGTGCAGGAATGACCGAGACTTGCAAACCATGACGGACAAAGAGACGAACTCCAGAGACCCTCAACGAGACACGAGATAAAACAAATAATACGGTAGGTTGGAAATAGTAAGACATGCAAACGAGAATCCATGCCAGATGTATGAGTTGCCCTGAAGGAATCGAGCTCACAAAGCCACAGGACCTGAGCTTGATGACAGGGCAGTGCCCTTGATGGGTTAAGTGTTTATTGATGTTGTCTCTGTAATGATTTTGTCTTTTTTAAAATGTATGAGTGGGGTATGTGGGTGATGGGGTAGGCGCAGACCAATCCTGCGCCATGGGGGTGGCTTGAAGTGAAGGAAGTCCAAGAGGGTCCTCCGCCGACAAAATCTTCCTAAAACTGGGCTTGCACCAGCCACAATACCACGGGTTGTATCTTCGTCCTTCCATCTTTCTCTTCCCACCCGTCAATCTCCTTCCTCCCTTCTTCCTTCCTCCACCGGACCAAGGTATCAGCTATCCGAAGCTTCTTTTCCGTCGTGTCGATCCGTAACGTATCTGTCGTAGCCAAGAATGCTATGCCATGCCAACCGTAGAAAACAATGAGGGATGAGGGTCCTGTGACAAGGGTCTAGCAAGAGTCCCTGATCCCTCAAAGCCAAATCGGGCCCAGGCCAACTCCGGGCCTGAGCCTGAGCCTCGGGATTGCCGAGAAGAAGTTTCGTCAAGAAAGCTCAAATCAACCGCAAAACACCAGAAAATGCAAACCAGAACCCGCAAACTTGGTCGCAGAGAAGAACTGATTCTCACCAATCAGGCTTTCCGCTTTTCCAGTTTCTCAAAGAAGGAAATGTTTTCAACAACAAGCAGAAAAGCAGCAACAGAAAGACGCAGCGAAGTGGGAGGTCCGGATGTCAAACGCTCTTGCCCAACGCCACGGGTTCGGGGCCTCCATGGGTGCCGCCGCTGTCGCTGTCGGCGAGCGCGTCGCTACTGGCGCCGTGGTCATGGTCCTGGGAGATCAAGGTATCATCAGGAGGTTCGGAATGCGCCGGCGGGGGTACATACCCAGCATCAACATCAGCATCGACATCAGGAGGAGCTACGCCGTCGTCGTAATCGTCCTCGAAGTACTCATCTTGTCCATCGATGGTCCCATCGGGATGACCCTGGTGATCGTAGCCATGCTGAGATGCCTGCTGCTGCTGCGAGTGCTGGTTGTTTGCCGCCGCTCCCGCCTTGGAGCTCTTCGCTGCCTTCTTTCCCTTCCTTCCCTTCATCTTCGCCTTTTCCAACAAGCGTCGCTTCTCCGCCATCCGCTTCTGCTCCTTGCGGTCCTTGATCTCGTACTGCCGAATCAGAGCGCGCGGCGGTTCGCCGAAGATATCCTCGTACTCGCAAAATTCACAGATCCAAATGTCATCGCGCGACGGAGGATGGTGGTAGTTCGTGTACTCTTGCTGAAGACGGCGTCGTCGAGCAGCCATAGCGTATATCTTCTCAGGACGGCGACGAGGCTTCTTGGGTTGTTGTGGCGGCGCAGCTTGCTGGGCATTGGGAGCCGGCGGCGGAGCCTGTTGACCCGCCGCATTTGGCTGCTGGACCCCATTCATCTGAGGGCTTGTCTGAGTGCCGTGCGTTGAGCGATTGGCTTGTGTCGGAAGCGGTATGCGTGACGCCGAGGGCGGTCCTGCGGATGAGGGAGCGGGCGGAGGTGCGCGTGGATCGACAGCGCTGGGGTAGGCTCCGTTCTGACTCGGCCAGGCGGGCTGGTTGGGCGATCCGCAGGTGAAGGTAAACTGCGTCTTCTGCGGCGTGCTCTTCGCGGCCTCCTGTTGCAGCAGGCTGACGTTCTCCTTCCCCTTGTTCTGTTGCGCAGAGTGCCCGGCGGCGTTGGCGTTGGCAATGGCAGTGGAAATGATGCCGTGATCGTAATTAGCCGCTGCTTCGCCGTTAGCCGATATCTTGCGCCTGCCACACGGATGGAAGTGAGAGCATACCCTTGCCGTTTGCCATAGCGCCGTTTGTTCGTGCTCTGCCGGCGCCGCCGTTAGCATAAGCGTTGAGGCTGGATGTGGAAGCTCCCAACGGTCGCCGCTCGTTCGAGGACCTTGCTGCTGATCTGCCATACCGTCCTCTGCCTGCTCCCGAGATCCCTGTGCCCGAGCCTGGCGCGGGCATGGCCGACGAGCCGCTGCCGTAGTACTGCCCTACGTTATTCTCTCCATCGTGGGCACCATCGCCGCCGTGCGTCGAAATGCCCATGCTCGCCATCTCGGCCGTCAGGTTGCCGTGGTGGCCGGCGCTGCCCGAGACTGGTATCTTCCGCTTCTTCTTATTGTTTGTGTTCTCGAAGGACTCGTAGCCGTCGGCCGACGACGTGGAGCCCGGCGGGAGAGGTTTCGACGCGCCGTTGCCCAGGCCGCCCGTCGCTGCTTCGAGTGTCAGAAGACCCTTGCCAGAGATTTTGCGCCGAGGCTGAGACCAACCGAGCCGCTCGTCGTCGTCTTCCTCACTCTCTTGGTCAGAGTGGTCCGCGCCGCAGCTGCACTTGTGCTCCTTCTCACCGCGCTGCTGGCGTGTCGAGATGCTAGCAACCTTGTCCGGGTGTGTGTAGGGGAAGTCGAACACAGGCGGCGAGCTCACGGGCGGCGAGGGGTAGGAGATGGAGTCGGCCTGCTCGGGCGACAAACGAGCGCGCAGGCGGCGTTTGGGGAGGGCTGTCGGGTGAACGTCAGCGTCTGCAGATCACGGTGAGCGGTGCGAGAGAAGCGTCATACGCCTGATAGGACGGTCTGGGTAGAGCGGAGAGACGGTGTCTGGGGAGGAATGGCGGATGGAGGTGGATCGCCAATCGTAGCCTGCCCAGGAAAGTATACACATTAGCGAATACGTCGCAAGGCGTATGAGGTCGAGGAACATGGCGACGCTTGGGAGGGCCGGACGAGGCATGGCGGGCGTTGTTCTGGCAGGCGGTGGAGGTGGTGATTGGTAGTGTGGTGGGGCGCGGCGAGGGCGCTGTTGGGCAGAGGAAAGCTGGGAAGCTGGTGGGAGAGAACGAACCGGATCCTCGATA
Source organism: Neofusicoccum parvum (assembly GCA_020912385.1). Classification (NCBI taxonomy): domain Eukaryota; kingdom Fungi; phylum Ascomycota; class Dothideomycetes; order Botryosphaeriales; family Botryosphaeriaceae; genus Neofusicoccum; species Neofusicoccum parvum. The sequence continues at coordinate 717,067 of CP087222.1, read as the reverse complement.
TGCATCGGTAGCGGCTGCCATGGCGGACTCGGACTCCTTCCGCGTGCTTCTGGTTGCGGTCAAGCGATGCGCGCGCGAGATGCAAGCTTCTTCCTCTGCCGGCGACTCACACAGTTAGCTGAAAGATTCTCGCTGGCCACTTCCCCTTGGGCCGCCACCCTCGCGCACACAGCGGAGCACGCACGGTCGAGCAGAGGCGCAGGCGCGGCGAGATGCACGCGGGCAGCACAGGCGGGCGCCGATGGGGAGCGGGCCGACGTGTGGGTGCTGGCGCCGTGGTGTGCGGTGTATCTCGAAATCTCTCGGCAAGCTGGGAATGATGCGTTGGCCCCAGCTACCTTTGCGCCTGCCTGGGCCGCTGCTGGGACGGGGACGGGGCGGGGGGAAGCGGAGAACGCGGGCACACTCACAACTCGGCGTCTTCGATGCAGTTGGACGGCTGTACAACGACTGCTCTGGCTCGCGGGTACGTCGCGGACATGGGGAAGAGGTCAAGTCGTGGGAGGTCCCATGTCACAGGCGCTAACCCGCATCGGGGAACGGTCTTATAAATTGACCGGATGTCAATCTCGCATGTCCCGACGTGCGTCATCAGGCGCGTCTTTGACCGGTCCTCCCTCAGATGCCCCTCTCCCCGTGCTCGCGCCGCGGTGGTGTTGGCCAGAGCACAGGCGCAGCCGTGTTTATCAAAGCAAAACCGCACAGTCGCGTGCCGGGACCGATCGCAGACCAGGGTCCAAGGGCCGAAGCGCCGAGTGCGAGCATCGAGCAACCTTCCGTTGATTTTAAGCCGCACCTGCACACGGTGCCTATCCAGCTGCACATGTAGCTACAAAGCCAGGGCCTCATGACGGGCTTGGTCTCGCTCCAAAAACGCCTGTGCTGCCAATCCCGCCGAATCCCGGACGCCGCCGCTATCGAGAACGCCGCATTAGAAATGTCGAGAAAATGAATGGCCCCAGAGAGGCAGCTCGCATAACGCAGCAAAGTCGCCGTGGCATCAAACGCCATTCCTGCCGGCAAACCGGGGCCAGCAGGCTGTCTCCCAAGGAAAGAAGCTCCCGAACGCCCAATCCAGTCCTCCGATTAACCCAACCCAAGCATTACTTGTCCCTGTGCTCTCCAAAACTCTGCTGCCATAACACCAGGTTCCTTGTCAGCACATCCATCATCTCGAGGCTGTTGAGCCCGTCGTAGTTCTCTTCCTTTCCGTCCGACGCCTTTGCGAGCGTGCTGTCACCATCCACCGTCGTGGTCTTCTCGGGGCTTCCGCCGTTAACCACCTGAAGTGTCTTGACAACCGCCATAGCCGAAGCTGTGGTTGTTGTCTTCTCGCTTGCCATCTCCACCTGCACGCGCGAGATGTACTCTAGCATATGCGACGCCGTACCGTTCATGTCTTTCCAGCTGATCTTGTCTAGCTTCGATACGCCCATCTTCTTTCCATTCTTAGCGCCTCTTCCGGTGGCAGGCACGTCGCTGCCGCTGCCGTTCGCCGCAGTATCCATCCCGTTGACTGGCGACCCTTCCTCGTCCTTGTCTTTGTGATTGCGCGCCCCGTTCCGACCTGGCGACGCCGGCGTCTTATCGACAGAGTTTATGTCTCGATCCCGCGTGTATTGATTGCGTCCTATGCGGTTGCCACCACGCTTCGACCCGCCGGACTTGCCGGGCTTCTTGGAGTTGGTAGCGGGTGCGGTCGGGGTCTCGCGGGTCTGGTTCGTTGGTGGCTCGATTTCTTGCGGCTCTGCATCATGGGCTGCGTCGCGTGCTGCGTCTGCCTCCAAGTCTACACAGGGTTGATCAGCAATTCGCCCACTAGCAACGTGCTGCCGGCAACGCTCATACCTTCGGCACGCCTTCTCTCAGCGCGCCCTTTCCGCTTACCAGCAGCTTCCGCGCGTTCCCTTTCCTTTTCTTTCTGTTCTCTCAAAATCCGCTCTTGTTGACTCCTCGCTGCCGCACCGCGTGGCTTTTGCTTCTGGCTTGCCGAATTGCTCTTCGAGCGGCCATCCTCGTCCGAGTCGAGACCGTCTGAAGGAGCGGGGGAACTGGAGGAGCCCGATGCAGTCCTCTGCCGTTTTATGCCCTGCTTGACACTGTACAGCGACACGCGTTAGCGACGATCCTCAATCTCAACGCGACGCGACCGAACAGTCACAGACACGGCGGCAATTGAATCCACTCACTCTTCGCTGTCATCGCGGCCCCTCTTGCCTTTCCTTGTGCCGTTTTCCGAATCGGCTGTGCCGCCTTCGCCCTTGCTCTCCTCCAGGACTTTACGAAGGACTTCGTCTTCGTCGTAAGCAGCCCGGCTGTTCATGGTCGAACGACGCTTTGTGAAAGCCTCGACACTTGCCCGTGACGGCTTATCCTTCTCCTTCGAGTTCCTGGACTCGGCCTCCTTGGAAATCGACGATTTTCGCGCGGAGTGTTTCGAAGACACCTTGTTGCCGACAACCGGAATATAGTGGGAATACTTTTGTCTGTTTGTAGCCTCATTAGCAGTTGTCGACAAGTGCTTGCGACAAGTTCTGGTGTTGGGGGGTTGAATTGGCGCCGGTGGCGTCAGCTGGGTGCGACCAGGAGGGAGGCTCGTAACGCCCTTCTTGGAGGCGAGTGTCGCTGATCGACTGAAGGGCTTCTAGGGACAGAATGATGGCTGCGCTGCGGAGGAAAGGAAATCTGACGCACCCTTTCGGACTGGACAAGAGGTTGTGCAAATCCTTTCGGCACTCCTCGCAGAAGTAGTTCTCCGGCACCGCCTTCTCCTCCATGATGCCCACGCAGCCACCGTGTTGCCAGACTTTGCATTTATCGCACTGGATGAAGAGTCCGCCGACGTCCTCTGCCTGGAGATCCGAGCCGACCGCCAGATCCTCATCGTCTGACGGCGGGCCCGGGTACTCCTGGTAGCCGCAAATGCAACGAGTGGTTTCTTCCTCGTCGTCGCCGACTTCTTCGTCAAGCTCCTCGTCCATTTTGGCGGCTTCCTCCTCCTCGATGTCTTGGGCGCGCGTGCGGCGTCGAGTCGTTGGATCCTCGCTATGACGGGTGCGACCGGCGTCGTCACCGTCATCGGACGACAGCGAGGCTGGAGAGACAGACTTGTGCGGCGAGGAGGCCTTGTTGTTGGACCTGGTTGTGCGGTCGCGGGAGGAGAGGGAGGAGGAGGAGTTGCTGTGGGCAGGCGGTGGAGCGCGCGACGAGCGACGGAGCGTCATGTTGCAATTCTGCGGGAGAAGGGCGCAAAGCTGGAGATTAGTGATTCAGAGCGTTGTCTGAAGGCCAGAGAGGCTCGACGACGCGGGCGTAGGCGTAGGGGCGTCGAAATGAGCAGCGGCCAGTGTGCGGAGTCGGATGGAAGCTGGCGGCGTGAAGGCGGTGGAGCTTCAAAGCAGGCTGACGATTGCGGGGGCAGAATGAGGAGGGAGAGCTGAAGTGGGCATTCTCTCAGCAGCGACGAGGACGACGAGCGTCTGGTGCAGCGTATGAGGCGTAGAGGGCGCGGTGGATGGGTCGAGTCTCCAGTGCGGGCAACTTCAGAGCACCGCGCGAGAAACGCATTCCAGGCCGAATGACGGCGCTAGCAGCGGGAGAGGCTTAGCGCGTTCGGCATAGGCCCAGGGCACGTCAGGGCCGCCGGCTCCGGTGATCAGGCGCCGACCGGCTGAGCGCTGCAAAAGGAGTTTGTGTGCGCGCAACCGCGGCGGCAGAGCGCGGCGCGGCCGCAAAGGGGGCGCGGTGGCCTGCGGACGGCATCGCTGCGGGATCCGGTGAGTTTTGAGCGTCGAAGGCGGCCGTGAGGGAAGGGTTGGAGCGTGTCTGGGAGCTCTCGGTCGGCAGGGCGGACGCGCTGGTCGCCAGCAGGAAGCTGGCAAATAAGCGAGTCTTGGCGCCGTTCGGGGAACCTGCTGCTCCAGCTGCCTCGCCTCGGACTCTCTTCTCCCCAACCCCCTCCTCTGACGGCATCGCGCGGCGATCCTGCACGTGGGCGACGCGTTGCACGCGCTGTCGACCGCCATCCCCGCGCTGTCCGTCTCATTGACGCTCCCACTCCGCATGCCTACTCTGCCGCAGCGAGGGACGCGCATCGACGCTCATCGACGCTCATCGACGCTATTTCCGGTCCTTCCTGTGTACCACAGCTCGTACCGCTGTACATCCATGTCAGCCCGATGTCGGATTTCCTGCCAAGCGCTCAAACCCGGCGCTCAAGCCGTCAGCTCGGCTGCCGTCTGTTGCACGATGCGGCACCAGCATTGTCAGCAATGCGGCTACCCGTCCTTCCCCAGCGTGAAATAATTCCCGCCATCGAAAGGCCGTGCTGCCCTTTGTTTCAGCGTCCCTCCTGGCCGCCGACCTCATTTCCAGATTTGTTTTGCAGTGCTCCAGGCAACTCTGCATCTCAGGTTCAATCGTGCCTCTCACAGATTGTTCGTTGTGTTACTGAGGGTATCATTCTTGTCTCCTATCTAATCTCAACTGATTTTCTTTATGCTGTTTTCCCGCACCATATCATGCCGCTTCCCGTAACGCCCAAGAATTTTTCAATGCTGCTTTTGATGCTTTTGCTGGTTGTGCTTTTGAAGTGAGGGTACAAGAAGGTATGAAACAGCTGACAAACGAAAGAAAACTGTAACTACATGGAACTGGTGTATTTCTGACTCATGCAACAGCGGCAACTCCTCGCCATGCAATAGACAACGCTAACAAGTTTGAAAAAGATTCGTTCACAGTCAATTGACTGAGTAGTTGAGGTAAGTAAAGGGGTGAGCCGAGTGGTGAAGCCGACGATGAAGATGAAGATGGCGACATTGATTGACGGGCAGCGAGGGCATCGACGCCAACAAGAACAACATCAGAATTCAAGCATACACCGCGTACTTGCTGCGTGCCCTCACACTGGCACCGTACTTGTAGAAGAGCCAAGGAGCCGGGATCAAGACTGCTGCAATGGAGCCGACTATCGTCAGTGTCCAGTGCACGCCAAGAGCTTCGAACATTGGTCTAGCGGCAACGTTCATGCCGGCGGCGAGCGCAAATCTCGCTAGGGTGATGCCTCCCATCGCGCTGGCGGCGTAAGGACCGTAGCTGTCGATTATGTACTGGAAGCTCGAAACCTGGATTGCGATAAGTGCGTACCCAAAGACGAAGCACGCAGCAATGCCGCACCACGGGGAGATGGATGGATAGTTCGTCCAGGCGAGCCAAAAGATGCTAATCGACATGAAGGGCGACGCGATCATAGAGGACCAGAGCCGTACCTCTGGCGGAAGCGTAGCACTAGGCCCCTCATAGATCTGGCGCTGGCGGAGAGCGCGTGAGTCGACGATGTACCAAATGGGCGTCAGACATGTGCTGAAGACAATTCCAGCTCCGATGGCTAGAAAGACGGTTCCAGTTTCCCCTTCGGAGAATCCGTAGGTGTCGGTGAAGATGAACTCGAAAGCCGAGAGAAAGATGAAGAGCAGGACGTTCAACACGACGGTGTATATGCCCAAGATGATGATGACCGGCTCGCGGCCCCAGAAGATGAGCGGCCGAGGCAAGGTCTCTTTGAGGCGAGCGACGAGACCGCCGCCAGACTCCAAGCCACTCCTGTACCGGCTATCACAGGTTACGCGACGAAGATGCTGAGCTTTCCAGCTTTGGAGAAGCGGGGAGTAGGTCTCCGGAAGGAAGAGGAAGGCGAGCAGCCATGCAGGAGCGCTGATGATCAAGCTAATCCAGTCTACCCAATGATAGCTGATACGCGCCGATTCACAGATCCAACCGCCAGGAATAGGCGCAAGCGCAGTAGCTATACACATGTCAGACGAGTTTGTCCTCAACCTCCCTTTACGGCGGAGCCATCACTTACGAAGCGTATTCATCAGAGCCAGCAGCGGGAAGACGATGCTCCTCTCCTTGACATCGAACATGTCGTGCAAGCTACTTCCGCTCACAGCTCCTGTAACGCTCGTGCATAGCCCGACAAACAGCCTCGACACCACCTGGCCAGCCAGGTCGCGCGAGAGCGCGGTAGCCATGACACCGAAGAGATATCCGGCGCCGGCGATGAAGTAGAGCAGGTTCCTGCCAAAGGTCTCGGACAGCGGACCGACGAACAGCGAGCCAACGCCGATGCCGAGCGAGAACATGGCCGTGTTGAGCGACGCGGCGACGCGGCTGACGCCCAAGCTCTCGGCGGCGGCGCCGTTGTACGACGAGTCGGCGGAGCCGGCCCACGTCTGCGTGAAGCTCAGCAAGCAGACCAGGACGAAGGCGCAGGATCGCCGCGGCAGCGGCCAGTTGCGCGGGTTCGTCGGGTCCGCGGGCCCGTAGCTGTGCACCGGGATGATGCGCTGCCGCTCCCGCTCCAGCTGCTCGATGGGGACGGGCGTGGCGGGCGGCGCGGGCGGCGCCCGGGGACACTCGAAGACGGGGATCGGCCCAATGGTGTCGCTGGAGGTGTAGGGCGAGAAGTGGCTGAGGATGTGCTCCGTGGACTCGTTGGGACGGAGCGCGGAGAAGCGCACGGCGTTGGGCTCGCAGATGGAGCTCACTTCGCTTGAAGTGCGGCTGGATGGTGGCTTCGACTGGTCGTTGTCGGTGCCGTAAGCGCTGTCCGGCTCGATCTTGTCCGTGTCGGTAGAAGAGCGACGGCTGCTTGGCTTGGACTTCTCGTCGTTGGACGAGTAGCCGCTGTCCGGCGCGGTCTTTTCGTAATCAGACGACGCGGAGCTGACTGGATTGGATGTCTTCCAGATCTGGGATGAGGAGCAGCTGTCTAGCTGCTTCTCAACATCATCATTCCACTGCTCCTCGATGTCTGGGCCAAGGTTGGGCAGAGGGAGAGTGAGTGTCGTCCGCTTCCTGGAGACATCAGGAGCATCCTTGGACCGGTTATCCTCCTGATGGTGGGTGTGCTCGACGAAACGTCCTATCTCGCGGTACTGGCGGATGGACTGCATTATGGCGGCTTCTTGGGGGGCTGGCTGAATGCTCTCTTATTCATCAAGGAGAAGGAGACTTGGCTGTAGGTTGGGATGAAAACAAAGGTAGGCGATGGAGGTGTAACAGATTGACGTTGAGACCTGTCCTTTTAACTTCTACTGATCCAGCGTTATAGTCGGCCATCTTGGATTTAGGGGAGTCGGGGATGGTATCACCACTGTGGCGCTTAGGCACGGCTATGTCACTAACCCGGACAACCACACGTCTGCGCCGAGGAATTTTTCTGCTGCCACGAGGGAAATCAGGGAAAAAGGCGCAAGAGAAGTGCCTAGCCTACTCCACAGATTCTCCGCGCGCCCTTCTTCCCCGGTCCAGTACGAAGCAGGAAATGAAGACATGGGGAGGAGGGGGGCGAGCGAAGATCGAGGCTGTCATCGGAAGGCATTGCGCTATTGGATAAAGGTATCTCGACCAGCAGTTGCGATTGGTGCCCTTGGGTTCAGAGTGACGAAGAGCAAACGGCTCGAGTTGAAACCGGATGCACCACCTATCGGTCCGGCCATCATCGATGTATAGGAGGGTAGAGGCAGGAGGCGAGATCTCGAGGGGGTGGGAAGTGCGGCACCGCGCAGGCTGACGAAAAGGACTCCGTCCCGATTGGCATGCCTGGCGTACCTGCTTACCCCTGGGCCAGGACCTGGGCCGCTCGTTGGGCACATACATGTGTATATACGTACCCTCTACCAGCGTCAATCAATGAGAAATTCTTCGCGTGTGCATATGCATGTGGGTGGATGTGACGCCGACATGATCCGGGGAAAGCAGTGTCGATCATTTTTTTTTCTCCCTCTCACACACCTCCCTTCGGAGACTGAAACCGAACGACACGCACCACACCTGCGGACGACGGACCGACCGCCGCGTGGAAGACTGGGTACGGGGCGGCGCAAAGGTCGGCGGCTACAGCAGTCCAGCCAGCTTGCTGCTGGAGAGGGAGGCAGAGACAGCTTGCGTGGGACTAAACCACTCAGCCGTGGAATGCCGCTACGCTCGCCAAACACGGCCACACGATGGAACTGCCGTTACGCACAATCATCACTTGACGGCGTCTTCTCGTCTTGGGAGCAAGACACTATGACGGCATTCGAGATCACAGATCATCGCTTCACACCGCTCCAGATGCGCTCCTCGACCTCCGAGGGGGCATGTGCAAAGTGGTCTTGCGTATACGGATGGCACTCCATTGGCAGGTAGAACTGGCACACGCTATTTCTTCCTCTCCATGACGTCGGCGGCCAGCCGGCCCCTTTGCACAGCCGGCCGCTGCTGGCAGGCGAGAGGAAGAAGGTTGCGACCTTGCGCGCACGGAATGTGCAAGCAGATGCAGGTCAGCCAGCAGCCACCTGCAACAGCCACGTGGGAAAACGCGCCAGTAATCGGCCGGCGCGTGTTTTTGCTGATTGCGCCATCCGCCAGGGAAGAAACTGCTGAGCTGCAGGGCAGCAGCATCACCCAACAAGAGCGAGGGCAAAAGTCATCCAACAGGGGCGAAACGGGGAGATGAGAGAAACCTTAATTGCGGTAGTAAAGAGGAAACGTAGGCGAGGCTTGAGGTTGTGGGAAGTAGTGAGAAAAAGAAAACATGGGGCGCCGGATTTGGGGAAGGAGGCGCTGCCAGGAACATCCTACGATGGGGTAGGGGTGCTCAATTTGGGAGCATGCGGTCTTTGGGGAGAGGTGATAGGCGGGTGGGTGGCCTGAAACGGATTAAGGCACTTCGCTGCCACGCGAGCAGCGGGACTTGCTTATGCTGCGCCCAGTGATGCGCGGCGGAGAGCCGTGATGCAGGGTCCGCTGCGGTCCTGTTGCGAAAAGAGCGCGGGGGTAGGGGTGGGAGGGAAAAAGCAAAGCGAGAATCGCCGCTCGCCGAATCGGCACTAATGACGAGGGAAAAGAAATGGTGCAGAGATGCCCGAAGAGGGCGGACGTCGAGGGTGGGAGGCCTAATGCGGATGATAGGCAACGGTTGCGCTTTTTTGCTTTTTTGTAGGCGCCCTCTCTGCTCTGCCACGCGCGCGCCAAGGCGGCTCCGCGGTTACATGGGAGAGAGGCTGTCTGGCACTATGTAGGGTCTGCGTCTATCTCAGCGGCCCGCGGCGGTGATGGGTGAAGAGGAGACCATCAGTAATCGCTGCAGTCGGGCAGCATGGTGGCGGCAGAGCGCCGATAAATTCCCCAATGGAGCAGCTGCCCGCTATTGGAATGCAGGTTGAGATACATTGCGGAGCGGGAAGCGGAGCGCGTCGCGAAACCTTCACGGGCGCTCCCATATTGGCCGACGTCGAGACCCCAGCTGGAGTGCGAATTCTTCACATTCAGGCCCGCAGATGCCTCCGGTAGCCTGTTCCAAACGAGCAAGGGGAGACGGGGCCTCGTCTCGAGTACACCCGCGTACACATGCACGCGATTGGGGCGCGGGCCGAGGACGAAGCCACGGCGCACAGCTGGGGAAGGGGATGGGGGAGGGTGGGAAGTGGGACGGAGTGAGGGATGGTGGGGGCGGGAGCGGAAAAAGTGGACACTACGTCAACTTTTCCCCGGGTTGCCTGAAAGAGCATGTACATGTCATCCATGTGTCGCGTATGTACTGCTGCAGCGATAAGCGATGTTGATTAATTTGGCTTTGGGCAGCTGTCGGCCGATGCGGTCGGCTGCTACTGCGCAGCATTAGGCCAGCCACCAAAGGTAGCGTGTCTGCATGCAAGTATGTTCGCTGAAAGTGGTAGCTCTCCGGGACGGGTCGGACAGCACTGACGGCGGGCGGAATAGCACGGACAACAGCGCGGCGAGCGGACGGCCGGCGGCGGAGCGGACACACTGCGGCTCCTCCGGCCAGGGTGGCAGGAATAAGCAAAGGGCAGACCCGGCGGAGAACCAAGAAAAAGCTCCGGATGTGAAGACGCAATCCGGTTTCGTTGCCCAAGATCCAATCCTCCCTAGAGGGAAAAGGGGTCATTAGAAAGCCCGAGAACGTCGATCCAGAGACAGATCGTTAGAGAACGTGGTGGAAAGGTGGGCCAAAGATGTGATGAATGGAGCAAAAAAAGCCTCGATGGTCGATCGCGGCCGCGGTAGATCTCCCGAGGAGTCTTCGTCAATAGGAGAGCGCAGAGGGAGGGTCGGCCGCGAGGCCGTGCTGATATTGAGCGTGATGGGCGGAGAAGGGTCTTCCCCTGCAGCACGAGCTGCAGCAACGGTCATCTCGCATGCGGACCAGCCCCAATCGGACGGCGCGCCGGGGTGTTCCAGGCGTGCGTGATAAGAGAAGTGGCGATCGCAGCGGGAGTGGCGTTATGCGCCTTCGGTTGTAGGTGGCTGTATTTCCTTTTCCACGCGTGCTCCCGCCGCGTTGACTGGCCAGAGTGATAGGTACCTTCGATAGCCGCTGAAGTGTGCAGGTGGCCTAAATTTAGTCCAGTTTCGGCAATCGGTCCTCGCGCTCAATGATGCGCTCCGTTCAGGGAATATGGCGCAATTAGTCTGAAGATGCATGCACGAAAGTGTCAGGCTGATCTAGGGGTCGTGTCGTGGTCCAGATCGATCTTGACCCGACCTCTCCGCCGTTTCTCACTTGTTTCGACTCTTTGCCTGTGATGTTTCGGCTCTGGACGGCGGGCCTGACCTGCTCTGAAATGGCCTGATTATTGAGGTTACACTGTCTATCGCCATTAGCGCTGCGTGTTACGCTCCACCTCCCTGCGCCGTGTGTGTTGTCGCGGGCGGAGAGGCGGGTGCTCCGCAGCGAAGTCAGAGAGCAGAGGCGTGAGCAACGTGGCACTGCCACTGATGATCAGATCATGAATCTTGGAATAAGTGGACATCGGAGCTTTTGAAGCAAGCAAAGTGTAGTATGTATAATCTGTCCAAGAAGTATCAACAAAGAAGGGGAAACAGGGAGCACAGACGCGGCCGGGTGGGCTCTCTACTCGGCTCAGTCTTCACAAGCACTGGTGATAGTACGTGTTCCACTCCTTGCAGGTCGCGCCGCTCTCGCAGGTCGTTGAGCCCTGGTAGTTCGCGCCGCCGCACTGACCGTACTTGGCAACAGCGCTGCCAGTAGAACTAGAGCTGCCGGTCGAAGCCGCGGGCGTGCTGGCAGTCTCCGCTACCACGACGGACGTCGCGGACGTGGCGACTACTGCGCTGCTCGAAGTCTTAGTGGCAGTAGCGGTGGGGGTGGTGGCGGCCGGGGTAGTGCTGTTGGCCGGGGCAGTGCTGGTGGCCGGGGCAGACGTACTCGATCCACTGCTGCTGTTGGTGCCAGCTGCCGCCTGGAGGGCAGACAGGATGGCGTCGTAGGCGGGCTTTTTCTCGAGGTTCTCATCCCACGGAAGGGCGGCGCCGTAGCCAGAGAAGGTAGAAGGCCTGGGGGATCACGTGTCAGTTACTACACCCAAGTGGCAGTCAAGCGGCAGTCGCTGGTCACTTACACCCAAGAGTACTTGTCAGTGTAGTCCCAGATGGTAATGCCCTTGCAAGCATCCTTGTTGTTCAAGCAGGCGTTGACGACAGTCTGGTAGTCAGTGGCCTGCTGCTCAAGGTTCGCGTCGGTGGCCGGAGTCTCCATGCGGATATCAAGCTCCGTGACGGCGACCTCAACACCGAGAGAGGCGAAGTCCTGGATGACACCCTCGATGGCGTCCTGAGAAGCAGTGTTGCCAACGGTGAAGTGGGCCTGAAGACCAACGCCGTCAACCTTGACACCGTAGGCCTGGATCATCTCGACGATTTTCTTGGCAGCCTTCTGCTTGTTGCCAGACCACTCGATGTTGTAGTCGTTGTAGTAGAGCTTCGCGGAGGGATCCGCAGCCGCAGCCGCAGCGAAGGCAATGGGGATGTACGCCTCGCCGATGGTGTTGTAGAAGACCATGTCGCGGTAAGTGCCGTCCTCGTTAAGGGCCTCGTTGACGACATCCCAGTGAGCGCAGCGGCCCTTGTAGTGGGTGACCTCGTTCGTGATGTGGTTCTGCAGGATCTCGACGAGGGTGGCGTTGTCGAAGCCGCCGTCCTTGACCCAGCTGGGCAGCTGGTTGTACCAGACCAGGGTGTGGCAGCGCAGCTTCTGGCCGTTGGCCTCGGCGAGGTCGGCAACCACATCTCCCTTGGTGTAGGAGAAGGTGTTGCGCGAGGCCTCGATGGTGTCCCACTATTCATTTCGTCAGCATGCGTGTTCCCAATTGTCTCACGGCAAGATTGCGCACCTTCTGGGCGTTGCCCGGCGTGATCTGGCCAAAGTCGGCGGTGTTGTTCAAGCCGGTGACATAGGCAGTGTCGGTAAGCTCCGGGTTGTCGGTGGCCGAGCCAAAGTACTCGAGACCGGCAGCTTGCGCAGCCGTGTTCAGACCAGCTGCAGCACGGCGTCTACACAGTCTCAGTCAGCGGGGAGAAGCGCCGAAATGACCAGGCGGGGCTCACGAGAAGGGGATGGCCTGAGCGGCCTGCACGGCGAGAAGAGAAGTGAAAGTAGCAGCAAGGAACGACATTGTGCAGAATAGACTTCAAGTCTGTAGGAAGAGAAAGGCAGCTGCTGAAACAAGCTGGCTGGAGAAGGCGAAACCGTCCCGGACGGAGGCCCTGGAGCACACATATATACTGCTGGGCACGGTGGAGAGAGGGCGCGTCGAGCCGCAGTTCCGCATTAAGGGCATGATGGCGGGAGCAGGCAAGCGAGGCCCGGCGGCATTGGGGTGCTGGCGGGAAAACATACACGAAGCGGCCAATGGGAGGGCGCTGTGTGTATATTGAAACGGCGTTAACGGGAGAAAGGAGTGAAACATTCGGAGAACAGGGGCGAAATGCCGCCAAGCGACCGCATCAACGAAGCGAAACGGCCAGAGGGACGTTTGATCGGCCGCTGCCGAGCTTTAGGCTGTTCCTTGCGCAAATGAAGGCGGAAAAACCGAAGGATTCTCCGCCCACCACTCAGCCTGGCGCGCAGGGCGGAGCGGGGTCTTGGGTTCAAAGCAGCTCCTCCTCCACTCCGCTCGACACGCACTGCTGAGCACGTACGAGCGTCTGCTGATGGAAATGCGCATTCACGCTGTTCCGCAGGGTGGTGGCGCGCCGCCGCGTGTCGTCTCATCCAATGCGGCCGTCCCTGCCCGGCAGCCCGCCTCCTGCGACGGCGTGAGGAGGTCGACCGACGAGCCTGCGCTGGTCAGAAGGCGTGGACACAACGAGCGGGAGCAGGCCCTTTTCATACTCGAGCGGCGCGGGGCGCGCCCGGAAAGCCAAGACGCGGACGGGGTGGACTTACTCGGTGCTGACGCAAGTAGAGTACAGCAGATGAAGACAGCGGCGCCACGCGACAGCACAGTTTCAGCGCATGCCCGCAGGCAGTCGCTTGGCGCGGCGCGAGGCTGCAACGGGCGGGCAATAGCGAGCGTTTCAAACGCCAAGAGCGCGTTGTGGTGTCCAGGAGCACGGCATGGAGGCACGGAGTGGTGGTGGAGCGCGCAGCTGAGGGAGCGCGGCCCCGCATGCATGGTGGAGCAGGCCTGGAACGCCGCAGAGGGCCTGCCCGCCATGCGCATGCACGCCGCCGGTGAGCCGGGCCAGGGAACAGGAACTGCGTTCGCGCGCGGCGCACCTGACCGAGTCCTCGCGGCCGGCTGCGTCACTCGCGCAGCGCAGCGCTCCCGCACGGCCCGAGCGAGCCGAGATAGCAGCCCGTCTGGCGTTGATGAGTGGCCGGCCGAGCAGCTCCTTAGGCAGCCGCGCACGCGCCGCCCGCCAGCTGCTATTCCGGGCGGCGTCATGGAATCACAGGACTCTCGCAATGCCGGCGACCCGTCCGCAGAGCCGCGCGGTGATCTGATCGCCCTCACTTCCTGCCGGCCCCCTGCGAGTCGACGTGCCTGCGGCCTGGCCGAAAGGGCAAACGCTGCTGACCGACGCCGGACGAGCCCGAGCCTGCTGCGGCGTCCCAGGCAGCCGTCGATTGGCGCTCCGCGGCGCATGCTGGAGCTTCTTTTTCGCTCAGATGCGCTGGCGGGTCGTCGTGCAGCCGCGCGTGGCCAGTCACCGCACCCTCGTCGGTGAGCGCGGGCGGGCCTTTCAGCCCTGAGCAGCCCTGCGAGCCCTAGCTAGGCCGAAGCGGCAAGGCCGGCGGCGGTTGGCGCGCGGCCATTGGCCAATCCGCGCGGCCCCCTGTCCGCGCCCTGTCGCCGCACGGGCGCTGCCCTCTAATCTTGTCCCCGGACACCGTCAGCTCGGGTGCCGGCCAAGCATCCCGCCCTCAGTCACAGGCACGCAACCCGCGACGCCTGCGGCCATATAAAGCGACGCGGCCTCCTGCTTCTCCTGTCCGCCCTCTATCCGACCTTCCTCAAACATCCACGGCACCGAAGGCAACCCAAACTTGACCTCACCGGCACTCAATGGACAGCACCCACAGCTCCACCGCCCGCCCTCAGAGCAACATGGCCCACCGCACATACACCCAGTCCTCCACCTCCACGCGGGCCTCCTCCGAGCCCATGTCGCCCGACGCGACCTCGCAAACCTTCTGCTTCAACAAGCCCGCGCCCCGCTCGACGCCCTCGGCTGAGCAGAACTTCTTCGGCGCCATCAAGGAAAAGATCAGGGAGCGCTCAAGGAGCCGGTCGCGGGTGTCGCGCTCGCGCTCGCGCTCGCCCATGCCTCCCAGCCGCCTCAGCACCTCTAGCTCGTCCTCGACGTCGCCGACGAGGGGCCAGCAGCTGCGTCACGTGTCGACCGACTCGACAACCAGCTCCACCAGGTCGCCTACCCCGCTCAGCCAGAAGCGCCAGAGCACCGACAGCAGCTACTCCTACTACTACGGCCGCCACTCCAACCAATGGCTGTTCGGCGGCTTCAGCGTGCGGGAGTCGGTCAAGGGGGCGTATCATCATTTCCGCGGCGAAAGCCATGACTCCCATTAAACGCCATGGCCATGGCGTTTATTGCGACGGCTGGACCCCACTTTCTCTTCGAAACCAAGATTGCGGTGCAGGAATGCTGCTTCTTTAGAGATTGACTCTCTCGTTCTTTGGACACTATCTACCAGCTTGGCTCTGGGAACGAGTCAACGACACCCACGATCAATGATACCACCGAGAATCAAGATGGAAGGGGACAAGAGGAGCCGCTTGGCCTGCTAGCCAGGCAGCCGAGGCTGCGGCGGGGACGAAACGGATTGCATGGATTCTTAATGCGGAGGATTCTGGATTTGTACAGTTGGATTGGAAAACCCTTATACCCCCTTCGACGATTCTTGTATCAATAGCTTCTTTCATCGGCTCCTCGGGAGCTCGAATTTCAATATTTGGATTGCACATCACCCAATGGCACCACCCAATCTGCACATGCGACTCTCGATTTGGCCACTCAAATTGGCTCCCCTAGAGCGCTGATTTGTGTCTCATCGCTTTACTTGCCACGCTCCTGAGGGCGATCCGTCCTGGCGTCCTGGCAAATAGCGGGGCAGCCGCTGATCTCATTGGCCTCAGGCCGATGCGCGGGAGCTAAGGTTTAGCGCACTTGGCGGGCCTCCTCCCTGACTTTCTCGCGGCAGGGCTGAACACCACCCACCACCGCCGCCGCGCGTCGGCCTCTCCGGACTCTGGCTTCTGCATGGCCCTGCGACCCTACGGTGGCCCATGCCAGCCCGCGGTGCATTCAGCTCCAAGATGACAGCGGAGCATGCGCGTTGCCTCCAGCACATGACGCCAGCCACGGCCCCCAGCCCCTTGGTACCAAGGATAGCTCTCCTTTCGGCGCGCCGTGCATAAGAAGCACATGTCACTTCCTGTATGCCGGGCTGGGCCGAGTGCCCTGGACCCCAAACCTGTTGTGCCAAGGCAGGATGACACAAACGCAGCCACGTCATCGCGGTTTCATTCAGCCTTGAGCTTATGGAACGAGCATCTTCCTTACTGCCAGCCGTGGCAATGACAAGACATACCCTTTCGCTTTTTGCGTCTTTCCCTGCAAGATGGACTCGGCCTCTGGTCAAGGTCTCTCAGATACGTTGTTGGACCACCAGGGCAGTAACTCGTCGCTCTGTTCTTCATGTTCGACGATAGATCTCGGGGCACATCTTTCCGATCCGGATCCACAGGAAGTTACTTTGATTGCGGAATTGCCTCAGCTTGCAAAAACCGGTTACCATCCAACATGCCCACTTTGCTCGCTTGTTCAGTTGACACACCCGTGGTGACCTACCTTCCAACCCCCGCCTCATGCGGTTCAACTGATGGCCCGCCGCTTTAGTTGGGAAAATCCGGAGATGCTATACGTCAACGATCTGCAAGGCATTGTCCACAATAAAGCATACTGTCTGGTCTGGCAAGATTCGGAGTCCGGCCTCCCAACCGGGTATTTCTCTCCGCGTGCCAATGGATTTTTCTCTGTGATTCAGACCCCAGGCATATCACCCACAGAAACGCAAATCGCACAAAGGCTCGTGGCGGAATCGAATGTAGACTTTCCTCTGATCCAGAAATGTATTGACACATGTTGCACGACCCACAGCAGAACTTGTGGACAGGGCCCGGGAGGAGCAGACCTGGTCCCAGGAATGAGAGCAATCGATGTACGCACAAAATCGATCGTACCAATCACAGCAGGGGTGAAATATGCAGCGCTTTCTTACGTTTGGGGGTCTCCCGTGTCAATGTCTGACGGTTCCGAATGTCATTTCTCACCTGATTCTATTCCAAAAAACATTGCAGTCGCGCAGGAGGTCGCACAAATCTTGAACATCCCCTTTCTCTGGGTGGACAGATACTGCATTTCCCAACACGCATGTGCGGAGAAGCACCATCAGATCGACAAAATGCATCTCATCTACCAACATGCACATCTCACTGTTATCGCAGCTGCTGGCGACGGTCCTGAACATGGTTTACCTGGAGTCAATGGCACTTCAAAAAGACGGCAACCCCACGCCGTCGTTAGAAATCGCCTACTATCAGTAGTATACGCTCATCCAGAAACCCACATAGCGCACTCGAAATGGGCTTCTCGGGGGTAGACTTACCAGGAAGCGTTGCTATCAAGAAGAAGGCTTACATTCACCGACCAACAAACTTACTTCGAATGCAACAACGAAGAAGCTGCAGAAGGGATAGATGAGCCATTGCGCCAACTCCAGGACAGAAAAAAAAAAGAGAGGATTGACAAAGGCGCCGTCCTTTCCTTCCGGCATTTATCACGATGATGGAAGAAAGTTGCGAAACGACGTTTGGCATCACATATCCACATTCTCCGCACGGAATCTTTCGTACGAGGAAGACAGGCTGAATGCTATGTTGGGGATCCTCAATGCTTTGGAGAGTGTATGACATTTACAGGGACATCTGTGGGATCTGCCGCTTCTCAACGACAAGAACAACTTTCCCGAAGAGGGGTGGAATGAAGCACTAGAGCACAGAGTATTTCAGCAAGGCTGCTTCGACTACAAATCAAGCTCAGCCGTGCGGAGTTGAAGTCGGCGTTTAAATGCGACATTGCTTGAGAAGCTTAGCCAGACCTGCCTGGATGAGTCGTCCTTTTGATGGAGAGCTAGTGATAACGGCACCAGGCACCCAACTCCGGTACACCGAACACCGGAGCGCGGGCTTATCGCGGGGGCGGCAAGGCGCGCACGAAGCCGCCGCGCGCTGGGCCCCGCTGCGGAGTAAAGCGATCATGCAATTCCGCCCACCCTTAGCAGCAACGGGGCGCCCCAGGTGCTCGAAAACATCGCTACAAAACCCGAGACGGCGCGCCTCTGCACACGGCCCCGAGTCCACCAGAGCCAAGCTCGAAACGCGGGGCACCTGAGCCGGTACGACAAGCAGCGCAGCCCAGACGACAGCTGCCATGGCGCCGACGTCATCGGCGGAGCACAAGCCCGCGGGGCTGCCCGTCCCCAACTCCAGCGCGTCCTTCTGGCACAGCGAGCCCAACGCCTTCCTGCTCGGCCACCGCACCACCCCCGACCTGCCCGCCGAGGCCGACATCGTCATCGTCGGCAGCGGCATCACCGGCACCTCGGCCGCGCGCTTCCTGGCCGAGGATGCGCGCGCGAACGGCAAGAGCATCGTGCTGCTCGAGGCGCGAGAGGCCTGCTGGGGAGCCACCGGCCGCAATGGAGGTACGCCCGCCCGCCCGCGGCCAATGCCTGGCGACGACGATGCACTGACACCGGCCCGCCAGGCCACTGCCAGGTCCTGCCCGTCGCCCGCGCCCTCGACGTCACGCAGTTCGAGGTGCTGAACTACAACGCCGTCAAGTCGTACATCGAGGACAACAGCGTCGCCTGCGAGTGGCGCAGCCTCTCCGGCTGCCGCGCCTACTACTCCGCCGACATGTTCGCGGTCGCGCAGGGCGAGGTGGCCGCGCTCAAGGAAAAGGACCCGGAGCTGGGCAAGATCGTGTCCGTGGTCACCGACCCGGCGTCGCTGGCGGCCGCGCGCGTCAGCAAGGCCGTCGGCTGCACGCTGACCACCGCGGCCGCCAGCCTCTGGCCCTACAAGCTCGTCACCTTCATCCTCGAGAAGCTGGTGCGCGGCGGCGCGCTCAACCTGCAGACCAACACGCCGGTCGAGGCGCTGACGGCCACCGTCGGCGACGCCGCCGCCTCGCACCCGCACACGCTGCGCACCCCGCGCGGCGCCGTGCGCGCCCGCGCCGTCGTGCTCGCCACCAACGGCTACACCTCGCACCTGCTGCCGTCGTTCGCGGACCTGATCGTGCCCGTGCGGGGCGAGATGTCGGCGCTGCTGCCGCCGCCGGGCGCGCCGCGCCTGCCCAACTCGTACGGGCTGTGCGGCCAGCGCGGCCAGCCCGCCCACGGCGACGACTACCTCAACCAGCGCCCGTACGAGGGCGTGCCCAACCCGGCCGGCCACTACATGTACGGCGGCGGCGACGGGGCCGCCGATCACGAGCGCATCGGCGTGTGGGACGATAGCGTCGTGGACAAGGGCATGGCGGCGTGGCTGCGGCGGAGGCTGCTGGAGTACATGGAGCTGGGCGGCGAGACCGAGGGCGTCAAGGAGCTGGAGGCCACGCATCAGTGGACGGGCATCATGGGGTACTCGCGGGACAACGTGCCGTGGGTGGGGGAGGTGCCGGGCGTGGCGAAGGGGGTGTGGTTGGCGGGCGGTTACACGGGTGAGTGATGCCGTGGTGCGCGGGGCTGGGAGTTTTTTTGCTAACCAGGCGCGACAGGCCACGGGATGCCGAATGGCACGCTCTGCGGCAAGGCGGTCGTCGAGCTGCTGCTGGCCGATGAGCAGGGTGTTCCGGCGTCGGAGGCGCAGCAGAAGGTCATCGAGGAGGTGGGCTTGCCGAAGAGCTATCTCATCACCGAGGACAGGCTCGTGACGGTGAGGGAGTTGCCAACGGTTGCTGAGGCGGATGCTACCGGCGCGATCGGCAACCATGCGAGGCAGGAGGCGAAGCCTAGCAAGCGTCAGTCGGGTGTCTTTGAATATCTGAAGAGCTTCGTTACATCATCGAAATAGTGAGTGAGGATAGGAGTGGACAGCTATGATGTTCGCGTTAGAGTAGAAGAAATTAAATGCAAGGAGAAAGGGGCAGTGAAAGCCAATGAGAAAGAGCCAGGTCCGATGAAGAGCACAATATCTTAACGCTGCTAACCCCTCTCAAGAGAACGTTCCTACGGTCATACTCCTTATGGCAGGTTAAACCGCCTCTATTTAGCTATACATGCTCACTAGACCTCAAATCCAGAACAGGTTTGGTTCTGTGGTGTGTACGAAATAATCTCGACTTCCATCACTTTCATGCTATGAACCCAAACTCCACTATCTACCTGGAAAAATCGTTGGTAAAGCCGCAGTAAAATCAGGCATACCAAGGCCAGGACCTTAGTTTAACTTCCTAAGGCGACACCTCCGATCAAGATTGGTGCTACAGCACGTTATACTAACGGCACAACTAGAGCGCAATGCATGCAGAAGAACAAAAAAAAAGCCATCCACCCAGCTCCGCAGGCTACTCATCATCCCAACCGGACATGATCGTGGACATCTCATCCTTTGCCTCGAAGTAGATCCCGTCGGCCTCCACCTCCACGGGCACGTCGTCGCGCCCCTCAGCCCTCGCGCTCTCAACGACCTCTGGCAGCACGGCGACGGTGCGGGCCTTGGGCTCGACCTGGGCGAGGTTGTTCTGCTTCATCCAGCGCCAGCGGGCGCAGCCGAGCTCGACGACGGCGCCGACGGCGGCCCACTGGCCGCGCGTCAGCGCGCACCGGTCGAACTCGACGCACGCCAGCGTCGCCCGCCGCGCCGCCACGAACGCCGCCAGCTCGTCCGCCCGCGCGTCCACGCACCCCAGGTACAGGTACCGCAGCCCGGACCAGACGGCGGCGTCCGCGGCGGCGTCGCCCACGTACGCGGATAGAGGCACGTCGAAGCGCCATGGAGAGTGCCCGGAGCGCCGCTGCCCGTCCGGCGATAGGTTGAGCTTGAGTCGGTGCAGGGCGCGGGCGGCGCTGACGAGCCGGCCCAGGGCGCCGGTGCGGAGGACCGCTTTGTACGAGGCGGTGGAGGTGGCGGAGGCGTCGGCGTAGTTGAAGTCGTCGTCGATGTAGTTGGGCTCGGGCGGCGGGGTGACGACGGCGAGGTTGAGGTTGGTGATGGGGGCGAGGGCGGCGAGGAAGGTGGAGAAGCGGGTGGGGTCGGAAGCGGCGTCGCGGAGGAGGTGGATGTGGAAGGAGAGGTCGAGGGTGCGGATGTTGTGCGGGGTGGTGGTGAGGGCGGTGAGGAGGTTGTAGAGCGGGCGGTGGTCGTGGATGGAGCTTTCTTCGGCGTTGGGCCAGTGGGATTTGCGGTCCGGAGAGCGGAGGCCGGGGACCTGGCTGTAGAGATGTTGGCTGTACATCTTGCAGGTGGCTTTGGTTACGGCTGTCAGGGAGGGGAGCGCTGTGAGGAGGCATTGGGTGTCCAGCTCTCCGAGGAGGATTTCTTCCTGGTCGTGGAAGAGCCGCTTTGGGATGTGCCTGTGTTTTTCTGGCATGCCTCTGTCGGCGGAGTCGTCTGTGAAGGTGTTGGAATCGTAGACCAGGTGGCGTACTGCTTTGGATAGGTGAGGGTGCTGGGCCACGTGTTTTACGTGGGCAAGCTGAGTGTAGTCTGCGGAGACCCAGAGACGGGTGAAGAGAAAAGGGGCTCCCAGCTCAGCGAAGGTCTTGCAGACAAGACGGGCATTCTGGATGTCAGTCGGCGGGTGGCCCAAATCCCTGAGTCCGGCATATTTGAAGGTCCTTTCCCGGCGATCGTAGGTAATGGTTGGCTCGGACGCAAAGAATAGTATACGCTGCGTGAGTTCCGGAGGTAAGGGAAATGAGTCGCGCGGCTCGCCGTCTGGCGGATACGATGGATCTGTTTTGCGGCGTTGTCCCAGCATTGTCTGCAACCTTGTCACAATCGTGCTAGGTCTCGCCTTTGTTCTTGCCATGATGGCGGGTTTGCCGTTGGGCTCTGCGAAGAGATGATGTCGGACAATACGCTATATTTATGTGCAAGTGAGAGCACGTTAGCGTAGGATTCGTCAGGCACCCGCGACGCGCTACTCTAGAATAGGGTTGTTGCCTTGCGCCATGCTTGCATCGTATCTTTAGGGGCATGTCTCGGCAAGAAAGCTTGTCCGTGGAGCAACAATGGCTGAAATATGCGTCACGAATCCAGATGGAAGACACAGTCGACAGTGCAGGGCGAGCGCTCCAATGTTGTCGGAAGGTGTGGTGGATGGTCCGTGCGAGCGGCTCAGAGTCCAAAGCTGATTAGAGGGCAGACTGCCAGACGTGAGAAGGGTCTTGACTTTGTTAGTAGAAGGATATGTACAAAGTTATTGTTAGGTTAAGGAGAGAGAGAGAGAGAAAGAGCCAGAGGCTAAGCAGCCCAGTTAGCACAGTAGTATATGTACGCTGCTTGACATTCAATCACGATGCACTCGAGACATCGTTATGTTTATTAGCAGTCAATTAGGACGACGGGAACTGAACACCCTCGAGCAGTTCTGTAGAAATCCGGTTCAATTACCTACAAGACGGCCGGCAGTTTATGCATGTCACTTGTGGGCAACTAGCGGCTGACGCAGACTACCGGCAGCTGAATAATGAGCTTCTTTCCGTCCGGACCCACATGATGAAAGCTTGACGTCGACAGCCACAACCTTGAAGACTTCATCCAGCAACAAAGATCGGCGACTGGCAATTTACTCAACGCGGGCCCAGAAAAAAAAAGTTGGAAATTCAAAGCAGATCCCTGCTTCACAGCAAATGGTCCAGAAACAGAGATCTTGCTAATCCTCCACGCCAGTCCCTTCACCACCACCAGCCTGATCTTTCGCTTACGCACTACTAAAGGTCTAGCCCCAAAGGCCCATCGGATTTTCGACAGTCATCCTAAAAATTCTAGAACTCGCCCGAGCGAATACCGCAATGCCAGCAACGTCGCCCTGCAAGTAATCCGCACACCCTGCCAGCTACACCCCGAGCACCCAACGGCAGCGCGGCCGATTCCGACGTCATCCTGCGTAATGCGGGAATGGGTGGCCCGCGATTCGGCAGCCCCCGAAGAGCCTCTCCAAGCGACGTCAAGCCACCAGCCGTCGGCACATCCAGCGCGCTCGCCAATGCCGAAGTGCCATCATCCGTGCGTCAACGCCGACGAGGTGCGGTGGCAGGCGGCAGGTGCGCGCGGGTGATGGAAAAGCAGCTAGCCACATAGCGCGTGCATCCTGCAGACCGCGTGGCAAGATGAAGCACGGCCAGTTTGTGCATCTCCGGATGATTTCTTTGTTGCCCTGTCATCCGCAGGTTTCTGATGCCTGTGCCGATATTGAAGTCTCGTTACGTCATTGATAAGGCCGCCATGTTTGGGTGGCGCTGGTGCTACCACTACCGCCAGGACGTGAGATATACGCGATGCCGGTTCATCTGGAACGCATGGTGAGAAGTAAGGTACCAATGGAGAATGCTTGTCTCTGATGTAGTGACACCGCACCTGCTCTCCCAAAACCTGGGAATTTCAAATCAAGTGAGACAGATTGTGGACTTCAGCTTGCAGCCTCAAATGGACGTGAGATGCCATTTCGGTGTGTAGACCACTGAATTCTCATCGTTCATGAAACAAACACGCTAGTATACATAGCTAAACATTACCAAAAGCAAAATCACGTTGCTACACCATAATCATTTCCCTAATATCCCCCAACTGAATCCTCGTCACACATCATCTAGTGACCGTTGGCCACGCCATTCGACCCGTCCAACAAGTCTGCCTTGTGGGTTCCCTTGCGAGGCGCGCCGTTGTTGTCAGCGGCACTGAAGCTGATGTTGCCGGTCATGCCGTTTGCGGCGCGAAGGTCGGGCTTCTTAGCCATGCCATTGTGCGAGCCATTGAAGCGCAGGCCGGAGATGCCATCATAACCCTTGACACCGGTGGCCTTCTCCAGGCGGGATGCCAGGTCATCCGATACCTCGCGGAAGATGGCGATCTGGCGTTTGATGATCTCCTCCTTGCGGCAGTTGGCCATGTGGCCTGACACGTTGTTGACGAACCGCTCCTTGGCGCCGTCGTCGAAGACCTTCTCCCACAGTGCGCGCGGTGCGTTGAAGTCCTCGGGTCTGATTTCGGATAAGAAGGTCACGGCCTCGCCGATGAAGTGGCCGTGCGTCTTGTTGAGGTCAAGGGTCCTCTTGCGGAACTTGATGGGCTGGATCGACGAGAGGTAATTGGGGCGGCTGCCCTGATTGTAGAACGACATGCCTCCATCACGCTGGAAGTTGGCCATCCTGTATGGCACACGAGGTGCATTCACGGGCAATTGCTGGTAATTGACGCCAACACGGTGGCGGTGGGTATCAGGGTAAGAGAACAGACGAGACTGGAGAACCGGGTCGGCGGTAGGCTCGATACCCGGAGGCATGTGCGAGGGGTTGAAGGCCACCTGCTCAATCTCGGCGAAGTAATTCCTGGCGTTCTCGTTCAGGAAGAATTCGCCATACTTGCGGAGAGGATACTCAGTCTGCGGCCAGACGTGTGTCAGGTCGAAGACGTTGATCTTCTTCTGCTCCCATGCCTCCTCAGCCTGCTGGGGTGTCATGGTCTGCACGTAACAGTCCCAACCAGGGTAGTTACCCTCCTCGATCGCGAAGAAGAGGTCCTTCTGCGCGTGGTCGGGTCCCTGGTTGGCAGACTCTTCCTGGGTGAAAAACTTGATGCCCTGCTTCGATTTGAAGTGGAATTGAGCGTAGACCCACTGGCCGTTCTTGTTGACGAGCTTCATCGTATGACCAGAGTAACCGTTCATGAAACGGTAGCCGTTGGGAATGCCACGGTCGCCCATGAGGACCATGACCTGATGAACAGACTCAGGGTTCTGGGACAGGTAGTCCCAGAACATGGTCGAGTCGTCAGCGTGGGTAAGGTTGGTCGCCGGGTCGCGCTTTTGCGTGTGGATGAAGTGGGGGAATTTGGCAGGATCGCGCAGGAAGAAAACTGGAGTGTTGTTCGCGACCATATCCCAATTGCCCTCGTCAGTGCGGAACTTGACCGAGAATCCACGCGGGTCACGGGCGCAGTCATGCGAGCCGCGCTCACCACCGACGGTGGAGAAACGAATGCTTATGGGGCATTGCTTGCCGGCCTTGAAAATGTCGGCAGACGAGAGGTCGTCGAGTGGGTCTGTCGTCTTGTAGAAACCGTGCGCACCGCTACCCTTGGCGTGGACAACACGCTCGGGGATACGCTCGCGATCGAAGTGCGAAAGCAGGTCTACGAGGTGGAAGTCCTGGAGCAATAGCGGACCGTTCTCACCGCAGCGCTGCGTCTCGTACGGATGAGGGTAGGGAGCGCCATTGCTGGTGGTGTAGAGGGTGTCCTCTGAAGTGGCGTTGCGGTCGTCTGGGGCAAGTCAGTCAACGCGAACCAGAGGCTTGCTCAACAGTTACCAACCATTGTAATCTCTGTACAGGTCGCCGTTTTTGCCACCGTCGGGAGCGTGTGCCGGCAAATGATGTTAGCTGGGCAAAACTAGAGCGTTAGGGAAGACAAACTGAGTAGCCGGGAGCCATTGTGGAAGTGAGCCGGTGTGCAGCGGTCTTTGCAGTTTCCGAAATCGAGACCGTTTCAGACGATGAGGAGAGTATGGGAGAGAGGGCAGCAGCTTGAAAAGTGGTACGCAAGGGGTAGACGGGTAACGTGAAGGCTTATATATCAGAAATGCGGCTGGATCTTGGGACCAGAAAGGCATGACTGGCCCATGACGCCTGTTCGAAACGGTACGCCGCCACCCCTGTCACTGCTTGAGCGTGCAAGGCGGGGCGAAGGCATCACCTCAGCAGCGCGCTCTCGACCACCGGGAAGCAGCCAATGGCGCCGGCACCCATTACCAACCGTGGGCGCTCCTGCCTTCGATGCTCCGATCGTACACGCGGCGGGAAGTGACGGCGACCACACGGCGGCCGTCACGCTCAAGCTCCAGATGCGCCCCACACGCACAAAAAAGTCATGACGTCGCAAACGTCGCCAGGGTCATTTGCCGAATTCTCACGTTTCGCGCGCTGCTCACCCGGCGAGCAGCCTGCGGCGTGTCTCAGTGGCGGCAGCGCGCCCAAACTGCGCAGGAGACTTCTTCTGGACCCGAGAAGAGACTGTGGGCTTCCTGTGCCACGCCGGTGACGTCCGTTTCCGCCGCGGCCTGGGCGGTCCTACTCCAGTGGCGCGTCGCCCGAATGCGGTTAGTCATCTGCTTCCCCGCGTCTCTCATTCGCGCGTCGCTGCGGCCTGACGCGCCAGCCAACCACCATCGCCCTGCGAGCTTCCCGCCTGCAGCCACGAGAGAACCGCTGCTCTTCCTCCCCGTTTCTCCCGCGCATGCCATCCCACCCCGGCTAGTCGCCGACCTCTCCCCCGCACCATCGCCCTGGCATTCTCAAAATGCCATTCCCGTCATCTCCCCACCGCCATCGAATTGGCCCATGTCCCACACGTTTCCCACCTCTAGTGGCAAAAACCCGCCAAACACGTCCATTCCGGTTAGCTGCCCTTGGCTGACTGCGAACTCGCCAATCGTGTTCAGGTCCGTCCAGCTGAAGTCGCCGATTCCTTCGACGTTTGCGTTGTTTCCCATGGGGCTCTCACCCATGCTTCCGCTGCCCGCTTGTGATGTGGCTGCCGGCGTCGACTGTGACAGCCCAGCCGCATCGCCGTAATGATTGCGATGGCCAACGTGACTGCCTCTGCTGCGCCCTGGCGGCTTGTGGTTGTCTGCCTTCTCCCAAAGAAGCTTGAGGAGCTGCGAGTAGCGGCTGCCAAGGTGCTGCGTCCCAACGCTCGAGCGTTGGAGTCGGTCGATCGTCTCGTCGATCATGCGTCTGATTCCGCGCTCCTCCTCACCTTCGATCACCCCGACAATCTTCGCCCGGAACAGGAACACTCCGGAATACACGAGGTAGAGAAAGAACCGGAGCGGCATGAATCGAAGCGCCTTTTCGGGGTCAATGAAGTTGTTGCACGTTGTCAGGATCGCTTTGGCGGCATCGAGGCCCTCGTATATGAAGCGAGCATCCCCGACAGCCCCGACATTGTTCTGACGGCGGCGCGTTAGCATACTATGCCCTGCTTGTTACCTGGTCGTACCCACATAGAACAACCGGGATGGCGACTGCGGAATCATTGGACTTGTCGCAGAGTTCCGCTCCTCCGCCAAAGTGCTCTGGACTCTGCGCACCGTCGCCTGGAACGCGAATGCATTCACGTAGAGCCTAAATCACACGCAAGCCGTAAGCATATAGCCTGTCAGAATCTGCAAGGTACGCACCGTAGGTAGTTGTACGACATCAGTAGCATGGCCTTTAAGTTTGGCGAGCATGTAAGCGTACCCCAGACTGCGTTCCAGCTATAGCTGGCCGCTCGAAAGTCGTCAATGAATTTGATATACGATCCGCTCAGATGAGAACGGAATGATGTGCCAACATTGGAATACAGAACATCATGAACATTGCTGAAAAGAGAGGTCAACTCAAGAGTAGCCTGTAGTTCGATGAGCGTAGTTTCCCCCCATCCTGGAACGAGCGACATACCTGGAATATCGACGCATAATCTTCATCGTTGGGTGTTTGAGGCAGGAGGGAAGGGTAATGATCTCGGCGAAGGCTCGTAAGCGGGCCGGGACTATAAGGCAGTCAGTGGCAGAAACACTCGCACGCAGGTTGCTTTCAGCTTACCCTCGAGACCAGAAGGCCTTTCCAATTCTAATGGAAATGGTGCGGTCGGCTATGTAGCAGGCTGTTGGGCATAGTCAGCGCTCCTGTCTCACTGTTTAACACACCGCATGGTTGTGAAACACATACCCGTCCAAACCAAAAGCTTGCGGCTAAATTGTGGGTCTCTTCCGTCGTCAGTCACCTTGAAAGAGTACTTTTCAAGGCCTAGGAAGTAGGCAAGCCTAAGTGCCAGTCCACTCGAGTTCCACGCCTCGCGATCCTCTTCACCCTTCCCAACCTTTCCAGATTGCGCCCTCTGTGTGAAAGGGGCCCATTCGGCGAGCAACAGCAAAGCTTCAACTGCATCAACGTCCCCAGGACCACCTGCAGCCAAGTCGGAGATCATGTCCTTCATGTGCTTTGCGCATATCTCATACATATGAGTTTCCTCAACAAGGTCTTTCGACGCAATGACGAGGATGGCTGTCAACAATGTTGGTTCCTTCTGCGCTGTTTCGTGGAGGCGGTTTATGTCGAATACTTGCGGAGGTGCGAGAGGGTAGAAAGGGTGGTAAAAGGCGCGATATCGCTGAATGAGCTGGACGACTTGGTTAACTGTGAGCTTGCCGTCAGCAAGCAGGCGATATGGAGATGCCCGCAAGCCCGGGTTGACGGGCTGCACGAAGTTTGCCCTTTCCTGTGCAGGAGCGGGAGTGTCCTCCTCGGCGACACGAGCCAGGATTCCAAGAGCATCCGAGGGATTTTGCAGGTTGTCAAACTCCATGGGAGTGGCTCCGTTGGCTTGCGATGGTGGTTCTTCCTGAGTCTGTCGGGGGTTTCCAGTATCGAGGCTTGCAAAGTTCAAGCGCTGGTCCAGCGGGGATGTGGTGGTAGTGCCCATATTGCCAAGGCCGTGGAAGGCTACATTGTCGCCAGGAACAGCGAAGGCACTTGTGAGGTTGCGCGTAGCGCCGATATTGTCAGACAGAGTCTTTCGCCTTACTCGACGACCGCCTCGGTTGGACCCTCCGAGAACGCATTCGAGGTTCTGGGCCTTGCACCGCTCGCATGGGAGCTTCGGCTTGTCATTCTCGTAATCACTGCGCCCAGAGTTAGTCTGCAACGACTGGGCGAGAACAAGACGCGGGGGTTGCGCGGCGCGACGGTGCGTGTGGGCAGACTGGTGGCGCAGAGGGCGGAGGGGGACGAAATGAAGGCTGCACGCGCCGCGACTGATTCTGAGGCGAGAGCTCAGGCGTCGGCATTCAACAGGCGCGCGCCATGGTGATACTGACGACGCGCATCGGCGTTTGCGACCCGCTTGCGATTCGGCCGACGGCGGTTGCACGGTGGGACTCACAGGTGGCAGCGGCTCTTCCGCTTCCTGCAGGTCAGGCAGGCAATGGTAGTGCGCTTGGATTTGCCGTCGCTATCGGCGGTCTTGGTGGGGGAGGCAGGCTCCGGCGGAGGCGGCGGCGGCGGCGGTGGTGCTTCCATGTCCAGTGGAGTTGGCGGAGAGGGAGACGGAGGGCTGTCAGACGCCGACGAGAGCGACAGCAGCGCGCAGGTCAATTGCCGAAGGATCCGCTCTGTCCGTGCGCATACCCCGCAGTCCATCACGCCTCGTGCACCGCGCGCTAGCCCCAGCGAAGCTTCGCCGGCTCGGCCCTGCTCGGCTCTCACGAGTGCTCACGATTCTCATAAAGTCTGTGGCCGGTCCGCTGCGCGTTGGCTGCCCAAACAGAGTGATAACACCCAAGCGACCATGTCTGCCGAGAACGAACTGAACGGCCGTGTGGCTCTCATCACCGGAGCTTCCGGAGGGTGCGTTGTGGCCTCCCTCTCCTCGTCCCTTGTATTCCCGCTTCTGACGTGCATGCAGAATCGGCGGTGCCTGTGCTCGCAAACTGGCTCCCTACGGAGTCGATCTGGCGCTCACGTACTCGGCCAACAAGACGGCCATTGACGAGCTTGTTTCTCAGCTTCAGAAGGAGTTCCCTTCCGTGAAGATCACCATCCATCAGGCGGACTTGTCCAACACGGAACAGACGCTGGCACTGTGCGAGGAAGCTGCCAAGGCTCACGGGAAGCCCATCTCGATTCTCGTCAGGTACGACCGCCGCGTCTTTAGGAGCGGGGCATCTTCGCTAACTCGGAATTGTAGCAATGCGGGCCGAGGAAAGCGTTATCCTCAGATCTGGGACATTCCGGTTGAGGAGTTTGATCTGACCATTGCCACCAACCTGAAAGCTTCGTTCCTTCTCGTCAAGGGTGTTGCCGAGGGTATGAGGGACCAGCGCTGGGGCCGGATTGTCTTTATTTCGAGTATCGCTGCGTACGGCGCTGGTATGTCTACGCCCGTAGCCCACAGTCAAAAAGTAAAAGCTGACCCGTCTGCAAGGTGTGAACGGAGCTCATTACGCAGCAAGCAAGGGTGGCCAGCTCGGCATGATGAAGAACCTGAGCACGAGACTTGCTGAATACGGTATCACTGTCAACGACGTCGCGCCGGCAATGATTGGTGACACCGGAATGTTCCCTTCCACGGACACCGTCCCGGGTGTTGTCGAAACCATTCCCGTGGGCAGATTGGGAAAACCAGGTAAGATCCCCAACGCATGTTTGGGAAATGATTGATTGCTGATGCTCAACAGACGAGGTGGCCAACGCGGTGGAGATGTTCGTCAAGACGCCTTACTGTACCGGGCAGAGTGTGGTTGTTGCTGGCGGACTTATGCATAAGTAGGTATCGTGTCGTTTTCGAAATTTTTGATGCATCGGTTATGAGGTGTGTAAGAGATGCGATAGCCAGCAGTAGACCAAAGATACCCTCTTGACCAACTGGTTCGCCTGTGAAATAAACTAAACTAATTGAGCATCCATGCTCGTTCAATCACCCTGAACTAGAAGGTGCTGGCTCTAGCCTACCAGCAACACGTATTGGCATGCGTATTAGATAGTCTGTAGTACTACCGGCGTTTCCCTCCAACAAAGGTTTCTCATCCCGTCGTGGGATGTTCCGTTGAGAGTATCTTGACATGGGAGCGATGGACTTGCCATCGTCATTGCCAGATATTCCGTCGTTCTCGGAGCCCGCGCTTTTCGAGGATGTCCATGGATTGTACGTCAGCTCCATGTACATGTCATCATAGCTGAGAAATAGTGGTGGCGCGCCGCCTGATTGACTGTCAACTTCGGTCCTCGAGTCATCTTTCTGACGTTTTCGGGGTTTGTCGTAACCCTCGATGGGGAACATTTGGGTTTCTGCATGCAAAGTTTGATCCAGTACCGAAGCTCTCGGGCTTCCAGAGCTCTTAAGGCGTCGACCATAGTCAGGGGTCCTGGATCTCGTCCTCTTAGCGCCCACGTAAGGCTCGCGGGAACCACTGCATTGAACGCGGACATTTTGGCGAGGTGGACGAAAGGGGAGATTTTGGCCGAGGCGGTCAGGCATTGTGGTTCGCGGGCTGCAAGCCACGGCCCAGGCCGAGAACGCCGAAGGTTGCAGGATGCCGAGAACACTGTGGCTGACTCCTCAGCTTCGTAGGCGGAGGAAATCTGATGCGTAAAAAGTCCGTGACAACGGAGGAAGTCTGGCCGAGCGGCATTTGCTTTCGGCCAATGAGGTCATGGTCTCTGACCCCGCGAAAGCTTTCCCGAGCGTCACCCTAAGTCGCGGGGCGTTGAGCGCGTTGCGCAACACGTTCCGCTCCTTTAAATACCCCATCATTTCTGCCCCGCAATATTCTGCTGGTATTCGTCTTGTCTGCAGTCACCATAATTTGAACAAACATGTCTTCTGGGAAACAAGCCCTGCTAATTGGCGACATCACCCATGCTCGCAAGGAGTGGGAAGGGTGCTCCTCCTTCGTAGGACTGCAGGTCAGTTGCTGAGACCAGTAGTGGCCCGCTGAGAGGCTTCATGGCTTGAGTGCTAATATGGTTTGGAATAGGAATTTCCCACTGGCACTCGCGAGGAATTCCTCGCTAATCTGAAAAGCGCCAAGTACGACAACGTCGTGGTCATCTACCGCAGTAATGACTCCACAAAGGTATAATATCTTCCGTATAGCTAGTTTATTTTCTTAAGAGTTAGAGCTAAGAGTCACCTAGTACACCGGGCCCTTCGATAAGGAGCTTGTCCAGGCACTGCCGAGCAGCTTGAAGTACATCTGCCACAACGGTGCTGGATACGACAACATTGATGTGGTGGCATGCAGCGCAAAAGGTTGGTTGGATGGCGTCATGACGGATCCAAGACGTTCATCGAGATTGGACTTCTGCTGACTAGGAATTCAGGAATCTCGGTTGCCAACACGCCGCAGGCTGTGGATGATGCTACTGCCGACGTCGCGCTCTTCCTCCTCCTTGGTGCCCTCCGCCGGATTACCATTCCTTTCACCGCAGTCAGACAAAGTAAGAGCATCTCGAGTATTCGCATCTAGCGGTATAGTTGCAATTTGTTCTAGCTTGATGCTGACGATTCTCAGACCAGTGGAGAGGCTCTGGATTCGGCCTTGGCCATGACCCGCGCCAGAAAACATTGGGTATTCTTGGCATGGGTGGCATAGGGCGTGCTGTTGCTGTACGTGCTGCGGCATTCGGGATGAGGATTCAATATCACAACCGCTCCCGCCTCTCCGAAAGCACCGAAGCCGCCGCAGGCAACGCAAAGTACGTCTCCTTCGACGAATTGCTCAGCACATCGGATGTCATAAGCTTGAATTTGGGCTTGAGTGCTGCAACAAGGCATATCATTGGACCCAAGGAGTTCGCCAAGATGAAGGATGGCGTTGTCATCGTAAACACTGCGAGAGGACCAGTCATGGATGAAGCGGCATTGGTGGATGCTTTGGCCTCCGGAAAGGTGTGGAGCGCTGGATTGGACGTGTTCGAGGAGGAGCCAAAGATCCACCCTGGACTTTTGAAGAACGAGAACGTCGTTTTGTTGCCGCACATTGGCACCGCAACTTTCGAGACCCAGGTATGTGCTTACCCAATCCCAGAGTCCAATCGATCCCTTGAGGTTTCCGAGATAGATCTGATGTACTGATGGTGTTTTGCTAGCGTGATATGGAGCTGTTGGTGCTGGAGAACCTGCGACTGGCAGTGCAGGAAGGAACCCTGAAGACGCAAGTGCCTGAGCAGCGTAAATGATTCCCTATAGAGCAAGACGTAGAGAAGAGATGATTTTTCCATGTTGCCAAATTCATCTCGGTGTGAGCACACTTGTGGTTGTAGGAGGCCGACAACTCTTCCAGTGCTCCCAACAAATTTTGAATACTTTAGCCTGACAGAAGCTGGTGGGACCACAAGCGAGCGAGCGCGTGAAGCGCCTCCTCGGCCATCTCTTCGCAATCAACACTGGTCATCGTGGTTCAAGAAAAGACGAGAAAGAGAGGCAGACCTGGTCCTTTTTCATGATGCGGGAACCCGGAGCAAGATTAAAAAAATTTGAACGGCAATTGCTACGATGCGCCGATCGGGACTGTGCCAAAGTTAGACACTGCGGTTGCAAGTGAAATCCGGTGGTGGCCGAGGGCTTGCTCCTTACCTCGAACCCGAATCTGCTGCTTTCGGCGGATGGAAGGCAGCAATCATAGCCCTTAAACCATCGGCGCAAGACGGGGTCAGACCCGTGGCGGCGTTGAATTTTGACTTGGAAGTGGGCTGGCGGCAGTCTGGGCCGCGGACGGAGAGGGAAATTGGTGATAGAATCGCGTGTCCGATAGGTGGTGGGCGCGGGCGCACGGGCCCGGGCAGCCTCGGCCCCAGAGCCGCTAAGTTTGCTTTGCCGCAGCTGCACCGACGACGACGTTACTCGACCGCTCACGCCGCTCCTCCATCCCCGACTCCCTCTCCCGACCGTCAACCCACGCCACAGCCATCCGCTCGGTGGCTCCAGAGGTCGCTGCGACGATGGCCAACTTTCTCAACAACATTCTGGGCTCCAAGCCCTCGTCGTCCGCCGCACCTGGCGATGCCGGTACGTCAGCGTGCAGCAGCTCAGCTCGCTGTCGTCCCCCCAGCCATTGACCGCTAACACCGTGGCCCCAGACTTCGCCGACTTTGCGGGAGCTCCCGACCCCAGTCCAGCCTCCATCTCGCCCGTGAGCGCGGTCAGCGGAGCCCCCGACTCCTTCTCGACCGGCGCCGCTCGTCCATACACCAAATGGTACCGTGTCTGGGAGCGCACCACCCCCGCCGACTTCTACCAGGAGGCGTTCATCCTGCCGTTCATCATCATTGTCGTCGCCCTGCACGTCTGGGGCACCAAAGCGAACCGGCGCAAGGCTCAGGCCTTCGTCAAGGCTCACGCCCCGCTCTTGCGCCAGGAATTCGCCAGCGTGGGTTACTCGGGCCAGAAGCCGCCGACCATCGAAGATGTCCAGGCCAGCGGCCTTGCGAAGATTAGCGCTGAGGAGCTCGAGAGCCCTGACCAGCTGCTGAAGGAGGTCTCGGCCAATGAGTACCAGACCTACGCGACGGGGCGCCAGAACGCTGCTTTTGTCGACATCAAGCTGTCGCTGCTCAAGCGTTACAACCCTCTGATCCGCTACGGCGAGCAGGTCCTCGGTCTCTTCTTTGAAAGCATGCCCGCTCCTACTGAGCGCGTCGAGGCTACTATCTACGCTTTCGACGGCAAGGAGAGCTCGCTTGTCCCCGGTGCTGCTAAGACCCCGAATTCGACCTTTGATGGCTTCGTTTGGGCTGTTGTGCACAAGAACTTGATGAAGGGCCTGAGGGATGACCGTTATGACCTTTCTCTGACTTCCACCAAGGATCACGCCAAACTCCCCGTCTGGTACACGGTTATGAGCGAGAGCGCCGAAATCACCGAGTCGCTTTTGACTCCTGAGCTCGCCAAGGCCGTCGAGAAAGCCGGCGATTCGCTGGAGGCTCTTGTTATCTCGGATCAACCGATGGATCAGCCCAAGAAGTGAGTGCATTACATTAGACATTTTCTGACTTTCTTGTACTGACAGTGCGTTCTAGGCTTGACGACACCGTTTCCCGCAAGCGTGTTTCCCTGTCCTTCGTCCTGCCCTCCGACAATGACTACTCCCACATTCTCCCTCTGTTCCAGTACTTCCTGCGCCTGCCCGACCAGCTCGTCAGCGTCGCCCATTTCCGCCCGGAAGCTATGCGCCGTGTCAAGCAGACTCGCGAGGAGGAAATTCGCAAGCTCAAGAAGACACAGGAGGAAGAGAGAGCAGAGGAGAGGAAGCTGGAGCAGGACAAAGCCAAGAAGGCTGAGCGTGAACGGAAGCTCAAGAACCTGAACGCCAATGAACAAAAGAAATACTTGGAGAAGGAGAGGGAGAAGGATCTCCGCAGGAGCCAGAGGAAAAAGGTCATGAGGTCGTAAAGAGCCACTGGTTACCGAATTTTCCTACTGCACTTAGCCCTCAATATCATTTCGGCGGCTGAATTCTTGTAATATTGATATTCAAAAGTTTAGATGCCAATTAATTGCGACTGTGCAAATAATATCTAGCAGCTTCGGTTTCTTCGCCTAGTTGCCGTTCAAAAATATCCTTCGGACGTGATGTGTACTCACCCAGCTTCACCAATTCCCTAACCAACTAATTAACTGCTCTCGGGAGCATCAAGCCAATGAGGGCATTGCAATCATGTCCAGTATGGAGAGTTTAGCGTGGTAGTAGAATCAGTAGTGTGCACATGAATTTGTTTCTGCGTTGGCCCGCTTGCTGACAGCTATCCACAGGGCCAAAAGCAGCCACACAAAAATGTATTCACAGGGACGACCCGCTCCGGTTCTCTAGCTCGCATCCGCTCAGGCCGACAGACGAGCAACCAGCGAGTCACCCAAGCTCTTGATGCTGTCCTCGAATTGCTCGCGGCTCGAGGCCTTCCAGTCCGCGTTGTCAGGCACGGTGCCAGAGCCCGTGAAGCCGATGTACAGGACGTCCTTCTCCCCGTGGCCGTTGTCACCGGTCAGGCCATCGTTCGGGAAGCACAGCTGGGCCAGCGCAATCGAGGCCTCGCCAACAGTGTTCGCGCCGTTAGTGTCGCCCCAGACGCCGTAGTGCTACCAAAGCCCCCCTCCGTCAGCGAGCCCTCGTCCCGCGAACCAAATGGAGTTACTCACCAGCTTGCCCCCACACACCACCGCCATCACGCCCAGCGGCTCCATCCCGTGCTCCTGCGGGTCGAACGCCGGGTCCGTGTTGCCGAACACGACGTAGGGGTGCACGTTGGCGTCCAGGTCGTCGATGCCGTACTGCCGGACCGTGTCCTGGAAGGCGGTCATGGACTGGCCGGTCGGGTCGTTGGCGCAGTCGCCCGACCCGAGGTTCGCGCCGTCGCAGTCGATGTCCATGTCCGCGTACTGCCCGCCGTTGGCCTGGCTGTGCAGGAAGATGGCGCCGCCCTGGATGTCGCTGCAGTAGGCGAAGGTGTGGTCCGAGGAGTCGACGCCTGGCGCGAAGCCCCCGAGGATTTTGGAGGAGCATTTGCCGGGCTAGTGGGGAGGGAGGCGATCAGTGAGGGGGTTGGGAGATGGGTGGAGGGGATTGTACCTTGTGGGCGTCGTAGATCTGCTGGAGGTTCGCTGGGAGATCGTAGGCGCTGGCGACGGAGAAGGCGGCGGCCGTGGCCGCGAGAGTTGTGGAGAAGCTAAACATTTTGGCGGTGAGAAGGTAATAGTGAGTGAAGAGTGAAGCTGTAAGGTTTCGTATTGACATGGCGAACGACAGTCTCTTATATACCCATTCTTCTGGGCGTGGAATGATCAGCATGCTCCATGGCTGGATAGATACTAGGCGCTGACTTATTTTCAGCTTTCCTGGGCGATCAGCGTAGCTGTAATTTTAGAGGATGTGTATTAGTGGTTGGAGTTGAGGATGCATCCCAAGAACGGTAACCAAGAAGCCGAATGTGGAATGACTCGGTCGGAAAGCTAGACTCCGTAAGCTCGCATCCCTGCAGTGCTGGAACGTCCTGCTGTCGTTCAAGTTCAAATGGCACTGGCTGACTCTTTTCCGGCCCCCAAACAGCAACTCCGCAATGTGTAACCCGCCCTAATCGTGATTAGCAAGGCAACCGACCTTTCTTTGTTTGATGAACACGAAGAGAAGGGCGCTGAGTGTGGGCTGGCTCCAGGGCAGTGTTTCACGGGATCCTTCGTGGTGGTATGTTCGTTTCGAGAGGTGGACTTCTACATACGGCAGCTCCGCTCATCAATCAAATCACCGTCTTACTAGCTGCAGGGGTCCGTGTTGGTCCTCTCCATCAAGTGTCTGTGCCTAACCATGCATCGGCACAAACGAGCCTTGTAGTCCAGCTATAGTTCCTGGCGGCCGCGATGGCTAGCCCTTCCGGGTAACCCCGAAGTAGTCCCAACGCGCCGTCCTCCTGCCTTTTGCGGTAATCCGACTTTCACGGAACTGGTGGAGCGCTGACTCCTGCAGATCCCCACGCTCTTTTTACGAGCACAAGCTTTGGTAGTAAGCTTCGCGGCCCGTTGAGGACGGTGCGACGTCGTTCTTTGGGCCACAGACGCTGGCATAAGCGCTACATGCGCATCATTGCTGCATGGGCGTAGTGTTGTTCCATGATCTTCGGTCGTTCGATATGTCATATCCTGTGACTTTATGCTTGAGCGTAGATGGAAGCATCGCTGGAAAATGTGGGCCTGGCCTACAATGACAGTCCTGCTTCCGTGCCGGAAAGGTCTGCCGAGAGCCAATGTCGGAACCAACCCGCTGCTGACCATTCGTTCCGGAACACTTCCGAGCTCAGCTAGTCTTAGGTCCCTCATTCACCACGCATCACAGGTTACTAGAAGTACCTGCTCTCGGCGATGGCAAGCTTTATCTGTCTCGCACTGGATCGGGCCGGAAGTGTTTCTCATGTTTAACAGTTTAAGCTTCGAAGTAGGGATAATTGCTCTACTCAACAGTCGCCGCATCTGTCCAGAGTTGCAAGAACGACCCTCTCTATTCGATCTTGGTCTCCTACTTACAAACACCTCTCCATAATTACCATATAACATGTTTGCTCCGTCCCTCAATCCCGTTCACGGCGGGTTCAGCCTCGGTTCAACGGTTAGCCAATCGGACCCGCTCCGCTGACATCTACCCCAACCCATGCTGCGGCTTTGAATCTCGGAGCAGCATCTTGCTTCGATCCTGCTTAGATCTCACGCGTTCATAAAAGATCATCTGCGGTTTCGCAATCACCCGGTTTTCAACTCAGCCCCTTCGTTGGTTTCTTTGCCACCTTATCGCCTTCCCCACAAATCCCCAACCCCGCACTGGCGAAGTCATTCCCGATTCCAACATGGTCCGCCAAACAGACGTCCTCATCTGCGGCGGCGGCTCCGCTGGTCTCTGCGCCGCAACCTGGCTCTCCCGCTACGGTGTCCCATTCAGACTCTTGGAGCGCCGCTCCGGCCCGCTCAAGACAGGCCAGGCGGACGGCGTGCAGTGCCGCACGGTCGAGGTGTTTGAGAGCTTCGGGATCTCAGGAGAGCTGCTGAAAGAGGCGTATCATGTGCTGGAGGTGACGTTTTGGGCGCCCAAAGAGGACGAAGGCGCGGGAGAACGCGCAGGTATCGTGCGGACCAAGGTCACGGCGGACACTCCTGCAGGGCTGTCACATTTGCCGCATGTGATATTGAACCAGGCACGTATCAACGAGCTGATGATTGGGGCGATGCGGCGTTTTGGTGGGCCGGATATTGACTACGGGTATGAGGTCCGTGGTGTTAAAGTGCACGAGGCTGTGGCAGCGGACCCGGACGCATACCCTGTGAGTGTGGTTGCGGAGAGGAATGGCGTGCAGGAGGAATTCCGGGCGAAATATGTTCTGGTGAGCAAGATCTGCCTCTTTCCTCGCAAGGAGCTTTGTTCTAACAGTTGCGTATAGGGCTGTGATGGTGCCCATAGCTTGGTCCGCAAATCGCTGGGTATCCAAATGGTTGGAGACAGCAGCGATACCATCTGGGGCGTTATGGACGTCTACCCGCAAACAAACTTTCCCGATATCCGCAAGAAAGCCATAATCCGTTCCGCTGCAGGGAGTCTGATCATCATCCCGCGCGAGGGCGGCTCCCTCGCGCGTTTCTACATCGAACTGCCGCAGGGCGTTGCCGCCAAAGACGTCAAACTCTCCGATCTCCACGAAGTCGCCCGCCGCGTCTTCCAGCCGTACAGTATGGAATTTGCCGAAACCGCATGGTGGTCAGCGTACGCCATCGGTCAGCGCCTGGCGGAGCGCTTTACGCACTCCAACCGCGTTTTCTTGACAGGTGATGCCTGTCACACGCATTCTCCGAAGGCAGGACAGGGAATGAATGTATCTCTGCAAGACGGATACAATATCGGATGGAAATTGGGCGCGGCACTAAGTGGGCAGATGCAGCACTCGATCATCAATACCTACGTTCCAGAACGCCAGAAGGTTGCGGCTGATCTCATTGCCTTCGACACAAGCTTCGCGCGGCTATTCAAGACAGGCGAAAATGCGCTCAGTCCTGAAGTCGTGAGTGAGCAGTTCATCAAGGCGGGCCGCTACATGGCGGGCTTGACAGCCCGGTATGACGACTCTGCTATCATTGATAGGGAGGGGAGCGCGGAACACTTGGCCAAGAACATCTCTGTGGGGATGCGCTTCCCCAGCGCGCAGGTTGTGAGATTCTGTGATGCAAAATCGATGGAGCTTGCTAGAGCCTTGCCGGCGGATGGGAGATGGAGATTGGTTGTGTTCGCTGGTAGCATTGGAGACAGTGCTACTCTCGACAGGTTGCATAAGGTAAGCTGTCTTCACTATCTCCCGTCAATTCGTTGATTCCACATTTGACAGGTTGTGCAGCTTGCGGAATTTCTCGGAGGCTCAGATGGATTCGCACAGAGACTCACCCAGGACGGCGGTGATATCGACAGCTTCATAGAGCCCGTTGTGGTGCTGAATGGAAGACGCCATTCCATAGAGCAAGCGGAAATCCCTGATTACTTTCAGCCAGTCACCGGCAAATGGCACATGAGGGGTATGTTTGTCAACAGTATAACAAAGCAAATTCGCTGACGTCAGTTGTATGAAGATCTCCACAAGATATACGTTGACGACGAGGACTACAAAAATGTTCATGGCAATTCATATGAACACTTCGGTATAGACCCAGCCCAGGGCGCAATTGCGATCGTGCGGCCAGACCAATGTAGGCTATCCCTCAGCCTTGCGCAAAGACCACTGCTGACTTCATAAGATGTTGCCGCGATTTACTCTGTCTCAGACTGCTATTCTGTTCAGAAGTTCTTCACTCGTTCCGTGATATGGAGGAATACCAACTTGTCTAGCAAGGAAACGTAGGACTTTTGATGTAGGCGGGGTTGATGCTCTTCTGACCCCATACCAGCCAATGAATGCCTCGAAAAGTGGACCGAAGTCAGCCTTGGGTGTAATTATTAACTGCTGCGCAAGGCAGACCGCGATGGTGCGAGGCTGAGACGTTGCAGGGATCTCAGCGCGACAGCCACATCTTCCTGCAGCACCGAAGCAATGAATGGCTGAAGTTGCATTCGCTGCAGCCTACGCTGATTTATAAGTGGAGTCACATCCCCAAATTTTCAGCTCTACACCCGCACCCGCCATCCCGAGTTTTTGCAGGTCCTTTCTTGTGACTGTCAGTGCTACAGTGCCATGGCCTCCGATTGCCACAAGAATTTCAGATTGAGAGGGATTCCGAATAGCTACCAAAGCAGAAGCGATGTCCGTGAGCTCGTGGGCAGTGTTCTTTCGATTAACGCCAGCGCGAGCCTCACGGTTCATTCACTCGCCGCCAACCCTATCGACGCCAACAGTAGTGTCGCAACGCTGAGTTTTCGGATTTTGCCAGATATTCTATCTAATGCTTCGAAGGATGAGTGGCTGTTCGACCTGCCATCCTGCGAAGGCTCAGATGACGGCCAGAGTTTTAGGGGGAAACCTCTTGCGTTTGACACCCACTTCTCGGGTTTCACGCCACTACAACAAACTAAAGAGGACAATTGTCATATCGAGTAAGCCGCCCAGAGCCTCGCAGATGACTATGACTCTGACCAAGCTCTCCAGCTTGATTGCAATATCTGGTCTTGGTGGCCATGCATTTGGGTCATTTAGGGAACGACAGGGACCCTTCATGTGGCTTCGAGATGCACTGCCGTTGGATGCTCCTGGTGCTAGGGTTCTCATATACGGATACGACACTCGGGTCGTTCAGAGCTGTTCATTCCAGAATTTGACAGACCTTGGCAAAGCCCTTCATATCGACATCAAAGGCATCAGAGTACAAGGCCCTTTGATCAAGGCAAAATACATGTTGCTAATATTTCTCTAGGATAACAACCAACATCGGCCCGTGATCTTCGTTGGACATAATCTTGGGGGTCTTGTCATGAAAGAGGTGTGTTGGGGAACAAAATATTAGTGGCAGTCACTTATTCTTCAATCGCAGGCTATAGTCAAGATGAAAGAAGAGAACGATGAAGAAGACACCGCAATGCTGAAATCTACTCTCGCATTCCTATTTTTTTGGTGCGCCTCATCAAGGAATGGCAATCGAATCACTGGTTCCTTTGGTCAAGGATCAACCGAATAGAGCCCTCCTTGAATCCCTCAACAAGAACTCAGCACTTCTCCAACGTCTCGACAGGGATTTCAACAAGGCATTTGGAGCAAGATACCCCCACGTCATATCATTCTACGAAACGGAGAAATCACCCACTGCTGTAAAGGTCAGCCCACGAGACAAGAAGACCTGCATCTCTGAGATGTTGCTTACTCTTTTGCCAGAACGAAGCTGGTCGATGGTCACTCTGCGGACCTCGCGAGGTCTTGGTGGATGTCTCATCTGCGACATATGGCAGCAAGCATCAACACCCGATCGGCCGCAATCATTCTGGATTGGTGAAATACAACAGCCAATACGATGAGTTCTACGTACGTGTTTGGGTTGCTCTGAGGCCGATAATGAGCAGGGCACGCCGTATGCCTATATCTGGGACAGGAGAAGTTGGAATGGCTGGTGTGTAGCCAGAATTTATGCTTCCAGTGAACAGTTCTCTAATGAAACTTTTAGACTCAGTGCCTCTTTCAGAAGATAATATAGGTATTTTGATCGATGATACTCTCCAGAAAGGCACTAACTCTGGAAAGAATGCCTCAGATCTCTTTCATTTCCGGAGCAAGAACAAAGATACAACGGGATCCATTCCGCCCACGACACCTGCGACTGGCTCCTCGAGGATCCAATCTACCAGTCCTGGATAAAGGCTCCGCGAGGGCTCTTCTGGATCAAGGGCAACCCTGGAGCTGGGAAGTCTGTTCTCATGAAATTTGCCTATACGATGATGAAACACAAAATTTCCGGGGATCTTGTTTTGTCCTTCTTCATTCATGGTCGGGGTGTTGCCCTACAAAAGACTTCTCTGGGAATTTTTCGAGCACTCCTAAATAACATGCTCGAGTATTTCCCAAATTTCCTCTCTCAGCTAACTAAGCGCTTTGAAGATCGGGAGATGCGGTTTGGGTCGTACCAAGCAGGCAGATGGGAATGGACAGAACAAGAACTTCGGGAGTTCACATCTCGATTGTTGACCCAAGGAACAGAGAATCAGCCAACGGTAATTTTTATCGACGCCCTCGATGAGTGTGGGAAGGAAGCAGCGACGGCACTCCTGGCTTACCTGAAGCGACTCATGAATGACATCGAAGAACGATCTGGTCAGGTCAAAATCTGCTTCTCCTCACGACATTATCCTATCCTCGGCCTCGATACACTCCCGATAATCTGTGTCGATGAGAGGAATGACAGAGATATTCGACATGTCATCAAGGAGAAGTTAATGGAAGTTGGAAGTCGAGCCAAAGGAAAAGAGTCAACAGATTGAGAAGGAAATCATTCTCAAGGCTCAAGGAGGTTTCCAATGGGCTGTTCTCGTTGCTGCTATCGCGATCGAGGAGAGTGTAAATGGCCTCAAGACTGAAGGAATCCAAGAAAAGATCAAAAATACCCCTGGAGCGCTGGATAAACTTTACACTGGCATTCTAAGAGGCGTTCCTGAAGCTGAAAAACAGCAGAACATCAAGCTTTTCCAGTGGATACTATTCGCTGAGCGTCCTTTGTCAGCGCAAGAGCTTCGGGAAGCGCTCGCTACCGACGAGGGAATGACTTGCACGACTATCTGTGAGTTGAGGAAGCATGAGGACTGGGCGACTTCTTCGGAACAATTTGAGAGACGGGTGAAGTATCTCTCCAGAGGCCTGGTGGAATTCCAAACACGTGAAATCTGGGAACAATACGAACCTGGTGGTGAAGACTCTGATCGGGAAGCGCAATTCATCCATCAGTCAGTGCCAGACTATCTACTGAGGAACTTCCTCAGCAATTCACCTGGCTCGTCCCAATCTCATATTACGGCTGGTCACTTTGCGATATCAAGATCCTGCTTGAGGTACTTGACATTGAGAGAAGTCCTGGATGGAGCTGGGTTGGCTCGTGGGTCACTTTCAGCAAGGTTCCCTCTGGCACCATACGCGGTGCCATTCCTGTTTCACCATATACGGAAGGCAGAATTAGAGGGAACTCCCCAACTTGACCTCTTGCCGCTCATCGAATGGGACCAACAATCCGAGGTGTTGGAGAAGATTGCAGCTTTATGGAGAGTTTTGGATCCGGAAAATGCCCACACGCCTATGGGATGGCCGTTCAACGAGGCCACCGTGCTTCATGTCTTGGTTGCATTCGGTTCGAAGAGCACATTTGATGCATACTTACAAGAATTTGATGTGGAGATAGATGGAAGGGACTTGGAGGGAAACACACCACTCCATCTTGCAATAAGAGAGGGTCACCAGGATATGGCAACGGCACTTCTTCATCGATCAATGAAGTGGCAGCTGCAACATGGAGAGACAACCAATATGAGTGATCCCCAGGTTGGAGGTATAGACTCGCGGGCCTCCCATTTTGTGGATGCAAATGCTGAGAATAATGACGGAGACACACCACTGACGCTTGCTCTCACGGAGCAAGCTGGAGATGTGATCTTCATGTTGATTGAGGCTGGCGCTGAGCTCAAATACTTCGGAC
The DNA here is from genome assembly GCA_020912385.1 of Neofusicoccum parvum. NCBI lineage: Eukaryota > Fungi > Ascomycota > Dothideomycetes > Botryosphaeriales > Botryosphaeriaceae > Neofusicoccum > Neofusicoccum parvum. Next base: position 673,781 of record CP087222.1, on the reverse strand, counting down.
GGGAAACTGAGCTTGTCTTCTACCCCATTCGTAACAGCAACAGGATCCTCCTCATGAAGCTCATTGAGAGGAAGATCAACCTTGATGGAGCAGTGTTTTTTGCTTTGAAAGAGCCATCTCTTCAGCAAAATGCTGATCTCATTGAAGACTTCATTTCGAAACTGCTCCAAGCTGGAGCGAACACTAGCCGAGACGAAGAACACGACCCGAGTCCTGAATATCTATATTATGATGATGATATGGATAGCGACACGGGCTATCTCGACAATGACGCCATCACATTGGCTACAAGAAGAGACCAATCAGCCGTGGTCAACATCCTTTTGCAGCACGGAATATCAGCAGATTCGAGAGACTGTGATGGGAGATGTGCTCTACTGATTGCTGCGGAATATGGCTACAAAGAAATAGCCTCGAATTTGCTCAAGTTTGCCCCTGAGAGTGTTGTACTCACAGACGATGACGGACGAACTGCTATACCAGTGGCTGTGGAAAATGAAAACACCGAAGTGGTCATGCTTTGTGTCACCGAAGGCAACTTCTTGGATTCAGCTGAAGAATTGGAGGATGTTTTTCAGTGGGGTATGAAAAAGGGTGATACATCATTGGTTAGGGCCATACTCCAGAAGGACAGAGGCCTCATCGACCAGATCAGTGATGGCTCCAAAGAAGTTGCGCTGAACGAGGCTTTGACTAAACCAAACATCGATATGGCCATTCTCCTCGTCACCGAATGCGAATTTCAGGCCTCAAGTATTCTATTAGAGGTTTTCCATTCAGCTGTCCGTCGCCGTCCAGATGAAATATCACTCGTTCAAGCCATCCTTAGGAAGGATAGAAGCCTTGTTGACCGGATCTCAGAAGACGACCAAAAAACCGCTCTGAAATACGCCATTGACGCCGAAGACGAAGAAATGGCAGTGGTCTTGGTCACTGAAGGACATGCCTCAGACACAGGTGAGGACCAAGATAGACGAACACCACTTTTACTTTCAGCGGTCTACGGCTACACGGGAGTCGTCAACGCCTTGCTTCGTTCTGGAAATCCATCAATATATCACACTGATAGACACGGCATGAATGCCTTGGCATACGCTACTGTCATGGGGTATGATGAGATCAGAAATTCTCTCGAGACATCGATCACACAGTCAAGAAGTGTTCATGCTAAAACGCTGAGTTCGAACGGCTGGACTTCTCCAATGCTCGCCAAACTCACTTCACTTGCGCAGCCTTCCATCTCGGATAACGGCGCGTCAACCTATCCAGTCGACCAAGACGGTAGAACAATGTTGATGCATGCCGCACTGGCGGGGAAAGAGGAGCTCGCGCGCATCTTAGTCAATGGAGGACAGGCTCCTTCCTTGAATGTGGCCGATCAACGCGGAAAAACTGCTCTCATTCACTCCGTAATAACTGGGAATTTTGCAGTCACCCGGATCTTGATCGAAGAGGGGGGACGCGCTTTGACGAAAAACACTTTCGACGACGATGGTAAAAAATGCTCTGTCCTATGCTGTACATGGAAAGCATTACGAAATTTCCCGCCTTCTCGTTCAGCAGAGAGATGAGGATCTTTTCGGGTTTAGGAATTTTGCAAGATTCAAGATTTCGAAGCTTTTGTCAGAGGGTGACGACGAGATGGTCCGATTGCTTTTGAGCATGCCGGAATTAATACCAGACTTTTCAACATGGCATCGGTCATGGCTGTCAGGAGACTTCCGGGAGTCCTTATGCTCACCAATTAGTCGCGATACGCTCAGAAACGCAATAGAGCAGGACCACAGAAAATTTGCACCAATTGTCGTAGCTGCAGCATTCGGACAGGATTTGACTGTTGAACGGCTGATACACACGGGAAAGATCAGTGAAAATTCTTTGCGAGACGCACATCATGTTGCAGAGGCATTCGGTTTTGAATGGATTGTAGACAGGCTTCAACACGCAGCAGCAGCAAAGTGTGAGCAGTAACGACGGGAAGGCCCACTTCGCGAAGCGGTAAATCTTTCGATACGGATCTGTGACGATGACAAGGACGCTCTTCTAGAAGAACAGTTCAGTCTGGACGATAGCAACGATGCTTGAGATTCCCGGACAGAGAGGGGGGATTGGGAAATGGGGCAGTAGGGAGTCTTGGAGGGAAAGGACAGTCTGAATGACTTTGCTTCTGACAATCATGATTGATAGCTCTAGTCTCTTTCTAGTTTATATGTTAATTACATTAATTTGGGGAGGGGTTTTTTTTTGTCGACCGTACGTATTCCTATTCTCCTAACCGGGGCAAGGCTCTGGAGTCGTCTCAAGTCGTGACCATCCGTCAAGTTCTTACGGTTCTTCTAGTATAGTCGGTTTATTGGATACTCTACTTAATGAGGGTCTCTATGGCATAGACTTAGTTAAGACACCAGTTTTCCTGCTGAGCTACAGCATCACTTCTGTGAGCTATACCCTATGAACAGGCTTTAGCGTAATATAGAGCGGGTTCTTGTCCCACAGTGTCCAGATTTTCTGATCCAACCAATTTTCACTCTTCGGGCTTAGCTCCATGTCAAAATTCCACAACAGCTTCGAAAAGATCAGGCGCATCTCGTGGTATGCCAAACTGGTCACGTCAGCAAAAAGAATCTACAAAGGGTGTAGCAGACAGTTGGTCCTTACTTCTTGCCAATACAGTTACGAGGGCCGGTTGAAAATGGTTGAAAAGCGTCCTTTCTGTCATTTTCGAACTGTGAATCAGGCAGCCAACGTTCTGGGATGAAAGACTCAGGATCGTTGAAATTGAGCGGCGAGAAGTAGGTGGCCAACTGAGGCACCGATACGCGTGTCTGAAAACGCAGATTCAGCATTTCAGTGAAAATAACAGCCGCGGCAAGGTCTGCTTACCTTATCAGGAATCCATTCTCCACATATGGCTGTCCCGCCGCTCACGACCTCTCTGGCAAGACCAATCGGGACAGGTGGGTAGCAACGGAGAGCCTCTTCAAAACAAGCAGATAAATACTTCAGGTGCTGCAGTTTCTCCAGGTTCAAGTCATCCTCGGATTCCAGAGAGCGTACCTCGTCGGTTACTTTACGGAGCTTCTCAGGGTTCTTGAGCAAAAAGTAGGTTAGAGAACTCAGGACAGTGGCAGTTGTCTCTGTTCCGGCAACCATGAAGGCTGAGGCGTGGGTATACATGGTCTCTCTAGTCAGGACGTCCTGGCCTTTTTGGAGCACAAGATTCCAGATGTCGGGTTTTTCGGTGATGCCATGCTCCATCCGACGATCAACACGTTCGACGGAATGCTGGAAATGATATTTACCCTGGTCGAGAAGTGACTTGGGCAAAAGAATTCTCGTAAGTGCTCCGAGAATAGGATATTCCCGTCCAATACTGAGCAACTCGATCACTTTGATGTTTTCAAAGATAGCCCTGACCCATGGTGATAGGTCGGACTGATCCAACAGGCCGAGGGACTCTCCAAAGGCTAGATCGCCCATGATATCGAAGGTGGTACAGTTGTAGTGGAGGATGATGTTGGTCTCGCCTGTGACTTTGCCGAGGTTCCGGATGAGGTGGTCGGCGTAGGACTTGATCAGTGACTCCTGTTGCCTCAGAGCCTTTTCAGAGAAGGCGTTGGTGAAGACCTTACGGAACTGGGCATGCTCAGTATCGTCCAAGGCAGTGACCATGTTGATGTGTCCATTCACATCAGCGGTGTACTTCCGCCAGTCCTTTCTGACGGCCTTCTTGCTGGCGGAGCCAATTCGATGGCCATAGATGTCCTTCCAGGCTTGCGGATTGATGAAGCTAAGCTGATCCGGGCCCAGTCTCACGATCTCGCCATACTGCTCGTGCATGCGTCGAACCCAGAATGGGCCATTTCCGCTGCTGAAGATGTACCAGGAGGCAAGGCCAGTAGCGGCGGCATACTTTGGGCCGGGATCTGGAGGCAGATTAGATTCGGCGCTCAGTCTGAGTTTGCGTTGTAGCCTACATTTGCTCAGTGGATGGAAATAGATGTTGTAGACAGCGGTAGCAAACAAGGCGAGAATGAGCTTTGACTGAGGTTAGACTATGGCCGACGCGTCAAGGATTCTGGAGCGGTGATACCGAAGATGCCAAGGCACCAAAAATGAGCGGAGCAGGAGGGAGACTGAAGGCTTCGCGATGCATGGTGGACATGGTGGACATGGTGGACACGGTGAATGCAGATGTGGCTGATTGCTATCGTTTCTTGGAGCGTCTTTATAGCTGGCCGCACGGAATTCGGAATGCTGAGCACTCCGAGACGCAATAGCTGGCATATTAGTGTGCAGCGGCGCTGTGGTTGGCTTGTGGCATTGCGACAGGCGGCTTGGCAGGGTGGTGGGGTGGCCGTGTCCAGGAGCTCGCACTCTCGCACTCTGGCCCGATTAGGCAAGTAGGCTAGTGCGGCAGCGTCGCGGCCGGGGGATCGCGGAAGGCGCCGCCCCGATCACCGCCACCCACTCACTCCCGCACCTCCTCATTTAACTGCCTGCTCCTCCAGCTCCGTCCAGCCATCGCTCCATGAACCCTCCGCCCCTGCGCTCCACCGCCCTGCGAGTACGACTCGCTCGTTTCCCCTCGCCGCCTGCGCTCCCGGCCGCCGCAGCCCGCCCGTTGCGAGCCCGCCAGATCAAGACCCGCACCGGCTGCCAGCAATGCAAGCGCCGCAAGATCAAATGCGACGAAACCAAGCCCATCTGCCGCCGCTGCCAGGCCCGCGGCGACCACTGCAGCCAGCCTGCGCGCCCTGAGCAATGGCAGACGGTGGTGCTGCGCCCCGTCGCCCAGCCCTCAACCCACCTCAGCGACGATGACCTGCTGCAGTACTTTGCTGCCGTCATGCTCAAGGACATGGTGGTCGACGTGAAGACCGCAGCCCCGTTGCGCCAGGCCCTGGATCCGCTCATCCAACGCTCCAAGGCCCTGCTGTACAGCGTGCGCAGCCTCACCCAGATACACCGCAATCGCTTCGACCCCGCGAGCATGCACGCCCCGCTGCAGGACCGCCAACGTGCTGTCGTCGCTCTGCGGCAAGAGGTCCAGCAAGAGCTTGTCGATGCGTTGCAATCGAGATCCGCCCTGAACCGCCTGCTCCTCGCATCTCTTTTCCTGACCATTCTGCATGCTTGGTGCGATGCGCCCCATGAGAATGGTGCCCTGCTGCATCTGCGCGGTGCCACTGCTACCGTCGACCTTCTGCTCGCCCCACAATACAGGGACCCCCGTACTGTCGTCTTGCAAGACTTTCTCGTCGGCACTGTGGCCTTCCTCGACATGATGTACGCCTTCCTTATCCCTGCAAGCAATCCTCTCCCGCAAAGCTCCCGCATGCTCGACATGCTGAAACAAGACCGCTGGCGTTCTGGCACTTACATTCACCCTGTGTCTGGTCTTGCCACGCCGCTCATCATGCTCGTCGCTCAGACTGGCCGCTATTACCGCTCGGTCGTCGACCTGCGTATCCGTGACCCTCGCCGTGAGCATGAGCTTGAGCGCAGCTTGCTCGCATGGCAGCCGTTGGATGCCGACGACAAGACCCTTTATGTCCGCGTCGCTGACGCCTATCGCGTATGTGGACTCATCCTGCTGCAGCAGGCCCGCCGTGTTACCGGTGCAAACCCCCCTGCAGCACCAGCAGACACGCAAGAGCAAAGCATATTCTCTCTCACAGTCTTCGCTCTGGCAATCTTGAGGGACTCCCCCCGTGTCTTTCCGCATCCTACCTTCGAAACTCCGCTGCTCCTGGCCATCGGTCCCGAAATCGACAGTGACAATGAAGCTGGGCGTGCACTTGTTGAGGATCGCTTAGCCAATTTGTATGATTTCATGCATGGGAGCACTCACAAGCTTGTTACTGATTTCGTTCGGGAAACATGGCGCCTGCGTGATGAAGGTTCGAACATCACTTGGCTGGAACATATGGTTGAGAAAGGGTGGTCGCCGCTGTTGTTGTGAAACTGCGGAATGAAGTGTATTTAGACAGATAGTATGACTGTCCAAGAGCCACAATTGGCCACTGTCATACAGATAAGAAAAGGTCAAAAATAAAGCAAGCCGTCGAGCAACCATTGGGTCAGAAAATTCCACCTGAAGTCTGAAGATATAATGGGAGTTGATCCATTTTCCTCTAGTCTATCTAGGTTCTCCTCTATCATCTACCGGGTCATCCCGTTTACCTGTTGTTCTCCTCCCACGGCGGGCCGGTGCAGTTGAACCCCGTCGGGCTCACCACACTATCACACAGATAGTTCGCGGGCATGGTGTTGTTCACCGAGTCCACGATCGTGATGTTCTCAATCTCGACGCCGGTGCACGGGCTGGCGGCGCTGCACTGGATGCTCGCGACGACGTCGCTCACGGCGTCGCCGGACCAGTTCTCGAGGCGCAGGTCCCGGATGTTGAACTCGCTGGTCTCGCAGTCGCCGGTGACGTCGTTGTAGTGGGTGCACTGGGTGACGGCGAAGATGCCGGTGGCGTTGCGCAGCCGGAAGTCCGAGAAGGTCATGTTGGCCGCGTAGCCCAGGCCGCCGCCGCCGCCGTTGGGCGGGTAGCCCGACGCCACGCCCGTCCACGTCTTGATGTACGCGCCGTAGCGCATGTTGGTGACGGAGATGTTGCGGGCCGTGACGTTCTCGATCGTCTCGTAGACGCCGTCTGGACGGCCGTGTTAGTGGTTACATGGAGGAGATGATGGGGGACGCGTACCGTATTGGCTGATGCTGCCGATGGCGACGCCCAGGCCGGTGTAGAAGTCGCAGTTCTCAATCAGGATATTGGTGCTGTTGGCCTTCATGGCAATCGAGTCGTCGCCGCAGTCCACGGTCCATCCGCGGAAGGTGATGTTGTTGGAGTATACGGTGTCCGCGCCGTCGGTCTGGTTGTAGCCAGTCAGCTCGTTGCCCACAGGCTGAGGAAAGGGGCAATTGACTTACGTTCAGGGAAGAGAAGTCAAATCCAACTGGGTGCGCAACGTCGGTGCTGTTCACGTAGATGTCCTCAAGGAGAATGTTCTCCGAGTGGATGATGGTCATGGTCCTGATGGCGCATCTTCAGCAAAATGTTGCGGATCTCAAGGCATCACTACGGGGACTTACCACATCTGGCTCTGCAAGAAACGAATGCGGTTGAAGACGCTGTCCTTGGTGCCGGTAATGGTGATCTGATGCGGACGTCTGGGATAGTTGTTGGTGCCGTTGACAAAGTCATACCACACCTGGCCGTTGCCGTTCAAAGTGCCGTAGCCATGGCCTTCCCAGTACACGCTCTCGCCGCCGAACAGCCAGGCGCTGCTTTGATTTTGGTAGCCAACGGGCATCGAGTGGTTGAGCCAGTAGGGGATGTTGGTGTCCCAGAGCAGCGTTCCTTGGAGGTCGACGTCGACATTGCTGAGGCCGGTCGTGTTCATGATAGACTTGATGGTGTACGTCTCGTTGAGGAACACCACCTTGCCGCGATCTTCGGCGGAGTTGTGTCCGCAGCGCCGGAACGCGTCGATGATTGCGGGAGCCGAATCTGTGCCATTGGCGGCCGGGGGAACGACACAGACGTTCTCTGCAGCACTGAGCACGGGCTGGGCGAGGAGGAAGGCGGGCACACCAAGTGCCGCGAAAGTTGACCTGACCATGGCGAACAGACTGACGATAGACAAAATCGGCGCGATACTCGTACTCATGGGACGGGCCATGGTCTTAAATCCACAAAGGATGAGCTCGCTGTGGTCGGGTGGAAAATGCGCCGTCGGGGGAAGATGCACCTTCAATAATGACCCATTGCATCATCGTGGATATTTTTGTGGGGGTGAAGACAGTGCCCTGCTGATCTCGGCCTGCGAAGCCGGCTGGCGGTCTACATGGAGACGGGCTGCGGGAAATACCTGGAGACACAGGACATTCGCTGAGCGCGCGGGCTAGAGGCACTTGCAGAAGACGGTTGAAGCGGTGCTGCGCGGACGCTCGAGCTGAGGTGCCCAGATGCCCAGGAAAGAGCCGTGCAGCCTGTGTCCGCCGTTGGCAGTGAGCTTATTCCCACTCGCCCAAGGCGGGATCGACAATCCCCAGGCCTCCCGGCGTCGCCTGGTCTTCCAATCTGGGGTGCAAGGCGGGGCTCCGCCGGCATTATCGCGGCGTGCGGCCTTTGCTCCACGCCCACATTTGCCGACGGCAGCCTTCGTACTCGGTCCTGCAAACGCGCCAGCCGCTGCAGCTTCCTGTTTCCATGCTGTCCGCGTACATCGAAGGCACGTTCACGCGTTCTCGGAATTTACAGGCTGGATCGTAGTGCAGTCGTGTGTTGTACTAGATAAGGGACTTTTGGGGGACGTCATTCCGCACCGACGCGGCGCCTTCCACACTCTCAACCCGCACAGTGTCCGCAGACGGAAGCAGAAGGTGCCCAAGAAGCTCTCGGAAAATCCCTAGCCTCACCGCCAGTCAAAAAACATCATTTACAGGAGAATCGACAGCCCCTGCCGCCCTCAGCTGCAGGCCTCAGCCCTCCCCTTGGACCTGCTCCAACCCCGAGTCTCCCCGCCCCGCTCAAGCAAACCCAAACCACTTCATGTCGTCCGCGCCCCGAATCGGCACCGTGTGGCCGACGCCCACGGCGTAGATGCCCTGCACCTTCGGGCCCCACGTCGTCCGCGTGTAGCCCGACAGCGGGTCGTTCTGGCTGACGCTCGCCGGGCTGGCGTAGTCGTACCCGAACACGCCGGCCCACTGCTTCATCGTCTCGTTGTAGTTCTGCGGGTACAGCGTCGTGTCCGTGCTGCCGTGGTACACCTGCATCTTGGGCCGGTCGCCCGCGTACCCCGGGTCCATGGCCTTGACGACGTTGGCCCACTGCTGCGGCGTCGCGATCGATTGTCCCTGCGAGCACGTGCTGTTCCACGCCGCCACGCCGTTGGCCGTCGACATGAAGCAGCCGGCTGGCACGCCTGAGTACGCGATGCCGGCTTTGAAGAGCTCCGGGTAGGTGGCGGCGAGGACGTTCTACGGGGCGGAGGCGTTAGCGGGATGCGTGCCGGGGACGATGAAGAACGGGAAAGGGCCAGGCCGTTTCAAAAACGAAACATCCGGGTAAGTGGTGATGAAGCACTGGTGCTCGTGCTGTGTTTCGGAGAGCCAAGAGAAAAAGTGGTGAAACTTACCGTCATCATGGCGCCGGAGCTCGAGCCAGTCACGAACACCTTGCTGGTGTCGGCGTTGTATTTGCTAATTGCGTAGGTGACCATGTTGGCGATCGAATTGCTGTCGCCGCCGCCGTTGTGCGTCAGCGTCGCCTTGGAGCTGACGTCCCAGCAGGTGCCGGAATGGGGGCTGCTCGGGTAGATGACGATGAAGCCGTACTGCTCGGCCAGGGTGGCATAAGGCGAGCCAGTGTAATAGGCCTGGGCGGTACCGCTGCAGTAATGACTAGTTGGGAGTCAGTGCAGTTCGTGTTTGATGCTTCAAAATGCCAAGAGGTGGACACGCACACAGCGACGATGATGCCGGGGCTAGTAGCGAGCTTGTCTGGGACGTAAATGTACCTGAGCGCGGGGTTAGACAACTGCTTCACAAGAGACAGGACAAGGCCCTCGTTTCATACATTGGAACATTGGCCGGGTTGCTGCCATAGTTTGTGACTTGCTGTAGCGAAGCACGCTTCTCCAGCGCCAGCGCGTCCACCGCTGCCGAGAGCAGAAGGGTGGCCAGCACGAAGAGGAAGTTGAGCCTCGCCATGGTAATTGGTAGCGATAGGCAGACAAGCTTCGAAGACGAAAGGACAGAAAAGCTTGGTCCAACACAGAAAGGAGGAACGAGCGAGTAACGGCCACTGGTCCAAACGAAAGCACGATCTGTCTCTTCTTTAACCTTTATACTTAGGTTTCAAACGTGTGCTGTTAAAGAGACGGACCACTCATCCCCGCTTGGCTAACCCAGGCTGTTATCCCCCTGTACTCGTAACCGTAATTGAGGCTGCATCATATGGACGAGCGGAGGTCGGTAGACGGGCCGGCCACGCCACCGACGCATGAACAGAGAAGGCTTGGTTGTGCTGAAACGAAACATAAAACGCCGCCAAACCCGGGCCGCATAGCCAAGCGGGTCACAAACGAGTAGGTTTCCGGCACCTGTCGGCAGACACAGGCGAGAGCACGGTGCACCCCAGCCAGGCGGAAGCCCAGACTCCTCAATCCAGCCTTGTCCCGAGCTCGAAACGCCAAAGCTCGCTGGGAACGGTAGAGCGGCAGCCTGTAGTGCTCCAGGAGCGGATGCTCTTCGAGAAGGGTGGCGCAATTTAGGCTGCCGAGGAAAATCTGGGGTAAACTCCGTGGTTTTAGCCGGATGTCGGTACCTGCTTTCGTGTTACATGTGACGAGAACAGAGCTGCAGAATAGAGGAAGACTGCGGGGAATTATTAGTCTAAATCTGCCTTACATCAACGTCACTCTGCCTAGTCCTCATGTTGACACCGCTGTGGTAAACTGACTAGCGCACCAGCTCGAACGGAAAACAACAATGCTCTGACGAATTTTCAATAATGAAGCCAAATCTACTACACCACCTTGCCAACCATACAAATCTTGTCGGTAACTGAGGCAGGCAGCCGCCATCATGTAACCGGAAGGGTATTTCCCAAAACCATTAATGCAACGCCGTTCAATCGATCATCCACCGGTCGGAAGTAAAATTAAACTGGTCTGCCATGGTGTATAGAGGGAGCTGGGATTAGCTCCCCGACAGACACGCGCCCGGTAATTCAGCATCATACATCTATTTTGCCTGAATTCCAGGGCAAGAAAAAGAACTTGCAACCCTTATGTCTGCACCATACCCCGCATCCACTGCGCGGAGCCGTCCTTGAGCGTCAGAAGCCTGCTAGATGGGCAAGTTCTATCGCCGTTGAGCCGAAGACTAACTGAAAAACATAGCTTCAGGTCGGAAAGTACAGCCGCTCCAAAAGCGCTGTATATACGGGCCGACGGTATCGAGAGCATTTCCACGAAAAAACATTGCCGAATACGCTATACGGCGCCAAATTATAGGATGATTTCCGTGAACTCCCGGACAGATCGGTGGGGAACTTTGCTGCTGCGCGCTTTTGGTGCGTTGCAGATTGCGAGAATGAGACAAGAGCCATGGGAAATCGTGAATGGCCCAGACTTTCAGTTGCATCACCGGCGGTCCTCAGCAGACGTGATGTGGAGATCATCCTGCTCGTTTCGAGTGTCCTCACTGATTCGGGGCTGCTCCTCGGTTCTGCGGGCCAGATTCAAACTTCGACGGGGCTTGTCTTCGGTCTTTCGGAACACATCGAAACTCCTGCGGGGCTTGTCCTCGCTTCCTCTCCGGAAGATGTCAAGACTCCTACGACCCTTCTTCTCCTTCTCTTCCGAGTCTTCCTCCTCTCCAGCCTCTTCTAATTCTCTGAGCCGCTCCTCTTGTTTCTCGTGCTTCCTCTTGATCTTGTTCATGGCTTCCTCCGTAAGCTCCTGACGGAACATCTTCTCAATGACATCCTTCTTCCGTGATCTCCGATCGCCAATGGAAATGAGAATACCAGCTGTGATATTCACAGTGATCGAGCAGCTGAGAATGGTCGCCGTAAGAGCCTGGGGGCGGACTTTGTAATCGATACCCCAGGTACAAGCACCCAAGGAAATCTGGAGGAGGGAATGGCAATCCAAAAGCACGACGATCGCTACCAGAAGTCGTAGAGGGAATGCGAAATGCGTCTCCGTCTCGTGGGGCTTGTAGAAGGTGTGAGACTTGGAGAACTTGTCTTGGTGGTGAACCAGCTTGGCTTGCTGCTCCGGGGTGAGCACGCTTAACTCCTCTTTCTCATGTCTGGCCGCTTCGAGATCAGGCAGCGGTTCGGTGGGAAGGTCATTCTTGTTCTGGAGCTTCGGCAATTCCATCTTCTTCCGCAGCTTCCACGTCAAGTGGTCTGTAGCTTGGTCAGCAATCCGTCGACAGAAAAAGACGCGCCCTAGCCCGGGGTAACGTACGATAGTGTGCTATGAAGATCATGTGATAAGTGTCCACAGCACGGAACGGGGCGAGACCGTCGCCTACGATGGCAAACAGGGCAACCAATACGTTATCGATCACGTTGATGATATAATGTTGTCGGTCTCCCACATAGATCCATCCAATCAAGAAAAGCACCCACGCCAAGCCGAAGAGAGTGATGAGCGTTGCGTATAAAGTCACCAAGAACCCCAGCGGCTTGCTCACATACTTGCCAAAACCCTTCATGCTCCGCTTGAACTTCGAGCGGCGCGAGTGCATCATATGCCGGACGTGGTCGTTCAACTCGGCTTTGTCCTCTTCGCTCCAGCCCTCGAGCGATAGGCCATGGGGAAGCACCGCGTAACGCGATTCGCTCAGGGCGGAGGTGATGCTGAACGCACGCTCACTTGGAGTTCCAGGTCTTTCCAGTCTGTCCGCACTCTCTGGTCGTAGCTCTGGAATTGCCGGCGTACGCCGAAGAGGTCTGGCAGGCACAGCAGAGGTGGCCTCGAACTCGCCATGCTTCTCATCTGGAGGCGCGGCCTCGCTAGGACGGTGAAAATCCGGGAGCCGAGACAAGTCATAGGTAGGTCTCCTATTGACGAACCTACCCAGCTGAGGCACGAAAAGGGAGTTTTGGATATTGGTCAGGGAAGAGAGCGCAGAAACTTCGGGGTCTGGTGAAAGGAGTTAGCCTGAAGAGCTTGGCATTGTTTTGGTCTCATGCGCACCGATAACGTCGAGCAGATCCACAATTCTAGAATCGTAAATGTTCTCCGGGAGTTGCTGGGCGGGCGGGACCGAGCCATCCGCGTTCCGGTTGAACCGCATTCCATTGAGCGCAGCAACGCTGGCGCGCCGGAAGCGCCCCGACCCGCCAAGTTGCGGCCGTGCAGGATGGATGGGCTCAAAGGTCGTGGCCTCAGTGTTCGAAGTTTGCGGACCCAACTCGGGCACCGAGGGCATGTTGTTCACACCGGTGCGGGTGCGCGCCAGCTCGGCAGCATCAAACGTCGGACGCTGGGGCTCCGAGCTGGAGCGCCGCCGGTTCGCCTGCCACTCATTTTCCAGCGCTTGTTGCCGCAGTTCCTGCTCATGGCGTTGTTGTTGCTGGTGGTGCTGTTGTTGCTGCTGTTGCTGCTGTTGCTGCTGCTGACGGATACTCGGGATCGTGTCGAGCCTGGTAGCGGGGCTCGATGGGAGACGTCGCAGGCGGATGGCAGACGGGCGCGGTTGCAGGTCCGGGCGCGAGGTGACGGGGTACAGACGGTTGTTGCTCTGCTGGTGCGGGAAGCGCTGAGGTGTGGAGGGGGGGTCGGAGGAGGTGGCCGAGTGCGCTGAAGCGCGACGGCCGGGCAGGCCGGCGCCGTGCAGGGGCGAGCCATTGTTACGGTGGGGGGAAGCCATTTCTCAGCCTCCGCACTCGCACGAAGGAGGGAGGTGAGAGGAGAGTCGATGCGAGAAGCAGACAATCTCACCGACGCGACCCCGGAAAAGACTAATAAGCTCTCGACGGCGGCTGGAACGCCAGATGCGGCGCTCGGGCGCCACGTGTGGCTGCTCCTACGTCACTTTAGCGCCTTGCTTTCCCTGCCTTTTCTCGTCGCCGGCCTCCGCGCTTCCCACATCCGAGTGTCCGCGCGCCCTGATCTCCGCGACAGACGGGTCCGGATGCAGTCTGTCAGCCAGCTCCGAGCTCCGTCAGCGCAGCCACACGGCACGCATGCTTTTCGCGCAGCCAATAGCCCGCCATTCGGTGGGGTGAGCGCGGGCCCGCGGGCGCTGGCAGCATCGCAGGAGTACGCGTTTGCTGGGCCAGCAGGTTTGCATGGTGGCACAGTGGAGGGCGCTTGCCGCATCTAGTCGCTGATCAAACGCGCATCTCTCGCCCGCATTGACCACCGCCGTCTCAACCTCCACATCACCTCACACGACCAGTGGCTGCTAATGCTTATATCTGCCACTAGACCGGTCGTCAAACGTGAGGAGCACGCCAGCAAAGTTAGAGCCGTTTTGAGCATCGCCATGAATTTGCATTGCTATTGACTAACAGCATACCCCATCCATCGATGACCTAGGATATCCTCTCTTCGACCGTCTTCCGTAAGGGTATAATGTTTGACCGCCTGCATGAAACAACCGGGAGAAAAATGAAAATAAAAACAACCATGAACGCCGGGCTGATGAAGACCCATTACTCAATCATCGCGACCAGAAGCCTTTCGTAGTCGCCCCTCGTCTCGCCCTCGATCCTCTTCTTGAGATCCTTTCCGTACCTCGCCCGGTAAGCCTGCTTGACGGCCTCCTTGTAGCCACGATCCCAGTGGACCCTGACGACGCGATCGATGAGATGCCTATCGTGGGTTCCCATACCCGCCATGGAGTCCTCAAGAGCCTCGGCGTCGCTCATCGGCCTGTTGAGGGCGCGCGCGAGGATAAGGTGCAGGGCATCCTTCATGTGGCCGGAGAAGCGGGATTCGATGGCTTTCATGAGCGATTGATGGTAACGGCGTTGGTAAGCTTCCGAGATTGCACGGAGTTCGCCGTCAGACTGCTGAGTGAAAACTTGACAAGCATGGACCGCGTTCTTGTTGAGGCCCACCGGCCCGCTTCCCATGGCATTCTGAAGCTCTGTAGTCGCCTGCTCGATCTGCTGGGGGATGATCGGGGTAGACTCCTCATGCCTGGTGCCGGCCACAAGCATCACGAAGAGTGTCTCCGTGCCGGCAGAAAGATCGCCTTTGAGATCGGCCTCAAGGTCCTTGTTGAACATTTTCCTGTACTCTGTCCTGATCGCGTGCATGTCCGCGTTGCTACGACCACACAGAACATCATTCAGGTCTGATTCTTTCGTTCCCAGGCCCTTTATGGCATTGTAGACGGTGTGGCAATCTTGCTGGAGAGGTCCACGAGTGACAGACAGGAGCGCGTCTCTAAAGTCGCCGCTCGTCTCCTTCTCCAAATCGCGCAACAGATCCCTCATGAATCGCTGGTTGTACGTTTGGCGGACGGAATGCATCTGTACGGGATCCAGCTTGGACAGAATGCGGATCACCGCCTTTTCATCGGTACCGAAGCCCTTCATTGCTTTTCTAAGGCCTTCGGCTTCCATGCTTGTTTCGACAAACGGCATCTGGCTGTTGTATCCTAGCGAGGGAGGCGCAGGGGGGCCTGCGTAGTGCTGCACCGGTGGCGCTCCATACTGACCCGGAGGCGGCGCGCCATACTGTCCCGGAGGAGGTCCCGGCGGCGGCGCGCCGTACTGGCCTGGTGGAGGGGCTCCGTAACCGTGCTGTTGGGGAGGATACTGGCCGGGAGGAGGGCTAAACTGCTGCTGGGGCGGGTAGCCCTGCGGAGCACCGTACTGCTGCTGCGGGGGAGGGTATCCGGGAGCGCCGTACTGCTGCGGGGGAGGGTAGCCTTGGGGCGGGTAGCCGCCCTGGGGAGGGTATTGGTGATGCGACATGGATGGGGGCGGCGGCGGTGGTCGATTGTAAGCTTGTGGAGGGTAGGGTGAGTGCGACTGCTGAGGCGGATACTGGTGAGGTGGGGGCTGGTTGTAGCCAGGCTGAGGACTGTCTTTATACAGCAAACTGATGTCAGCACGCCAAGTGCTGAGCCTTGGGAGGAATGAGGCACAGCCGGGGTCGTACAGCTTTGTTGGAATGGTGGCGGACGTCCGCCTGGGGGCGGTTGTTGGTAGTACGACATGGCTAGCTGGTTGCAGTTGAGTGTGGAGGGCAGGAGCTATTGGCAGCGTTGGCGAGGAGCGGGATACCCGGCAAGGGCGAGATATGTGTTCGCGGCGGGCGACGATGACGCCAGAGGGTGAGGTGGCTGAGAGGCTGAGCGCGGTACAGCCACTGCAGAGTCGCGTGTTCGCACCTCTCAAATTTGCGATCCGCCGCTCGCTTTTGCACACCACATGATAAATTGGGGGCGCAGCCGCCGGCGCTTACCAATGCGTCGATACAACGCCCAAGTGCCTGTGGGTATCTCTCGCCTCTGCCACAGCCCAATCCCTGGGGCTTTTGCTGGGCATCTGCACGGCGCCGGATCTGCTGCCGTGCAGGCTGCCGTCAGAGCTTCTTGGGCCGGGATCCCTCCTCTTACCTCTTTCGGCGCTGCCGTCGGGCGCAAGGCCGAGCGGCGGCGCTGGTGGCCACTCGATTTCGTGCATGTGCCGGCGAATGATGCCCAGCGATCGCCGGCCGCTGCCTGCCGCCGGTGAGGGCGGGCAGGCGCACATGCAGGCGCCGTGAAGCGTTCGCTGCACCGCCAGGGACCGTGGAGAAGCAAACATGCTGCTGCGACGTACCTACACTAGTGAGCGGCCCAGGCGGCTGGACGCGTCCATCTGGGCCGGCTGAGCTTCAGCCCTGCCGCTGCTGCACTCCGCATTTGATGTCTCACTGTGCTCGTCCCGCCGCCGCCTCCACACGCCCGCTGCCGCTCAGGCAAGAAATGCGCCTGACTCACCAACGTCATCCCTCCCAGGAATAGTGGTCCCTTTCCCGAACGCTGGCGAACGGTGTGCTTGGCGCAGGACGGCCGGTGTCTCTGTTGATCCTTCTCATTCGCCCGGTACCCGGCAGTACTAAGGGGGAAACTGGGGTGTTGATGAAGGCCTTGAGGCAGTCGAGTGACCCGCCGACAACACCGAGCAGGTGACTCGACGTTGATTAACAATGGCCTGGCCGTGACCGTGTCTGTCCCTTTAAAGCTGCGGGTGCCGCCGCCTGCGCGCAGCTGCGCGCGCATCTGCAGTACTTCAGCCCTCGTCACCGCAAGTGATTTCACAACGCCGTCATCCCCAGCAGGCTTTGATCTTTGCCCGCTGCAGGCTGAACCCTAGCTTACACCACATAAGCTCCGCAGCTCTGCCTGGTTGCCTCACATCAGGCAGACTCACCACTCCAGCGCCGATCCCAAGAACATAAAAACTCTTTGCCTCGTCCCGCAATTTCGGATCCGCCTCTGGCACTTCCAAGCATCTTTAACCCACCCATTCCAAGCCACATCACCATGTCCAGCTACAGCCACTCTTCCCCTCGCGGCGCCGGTGGACGTGAGGGCCACGGGTCCTTCGTGCCACCCCCGCAAGCATACCAGGCGCCACCCCCGGTCAACCATCAGCAACAGCTGCAGCCCTATCAGCACGGCACGCACGACAACACCAGCCTCGCTCCGTGGACTGCGCCGCCCGCCCAGCCGTACCGCGGGGAGTCCTACAACTCGCAGCGCTCCCACCACTCTCACCGCTCGCGCCGCTCCCACCACAGCGACGACGACGAGTACTCCTCGTCTCGCCGGCACCGCAACAACGAGAGGCGGCCCACCATCGGCGCCTCGCTGTACTGGATGTGGGACCTCATCGTCGGCGCGATCCGGTCGCCGTCCGGGAAGCGGGCCTAAACTCGCAACACCCGCCATCACGAAGACCAGAGCGCAGCGGCAGCGACGAAGATCCATCCATCCAAGCGACCCGGCCAGACTTCTCGACGGCCCGCTGAAGCGTGCACATTCATGCACAGCAAAGCCGAGCGGACCGAGGTCGCGACCACCGCAAAAAAAAAACCTTGTGCAGGTGCAGCGCGGGCTGCACCAGCCTAAAACATGTTGACTGCTTCAACGAACGCACACACCGCTCCACGGCGCCCCGACGGGGACGTCATGCGACACACGACACAATCCGCAAAGCTTCGTTCCGGGTGATTTTCAGGCGTTCCAGGTACCGGAAAGATTGGATTGGGCGGCGGGCAAATAGACGGGTGTTTCTTTTTTTTTTTTTTTTCAATCACCACATCCAAGCATCCATGGGAAATAAGGAGGAGCATTATAGGCAAGGCGTTTATCTGCTTCCCCGAGGCATTTGATTTTGTCTTTCCGGGGTGGATCTCCTCGAGGCAAATGAGCTGTACTTCATTTACTCTTAATTCGAGTTTCAGGAAAGGGCGGAGGGAATCCGTCAACCGAATCAGGCGACAGCACAGGCAACAAAGGGAGAAACGAGGCGCAGCAGGCAACCACGACGACTTGACCGGTGGTGGGTGGACCGTGTAGTTGGAGAAAGGTTTCATAGTTTCGGTAGTGGCAATGCAGCTTTTTTGTGTTGTGCTACGTTCCGCCTCTAATGCAGTGGTACACAAGATCCAGAGTCAGCGTACAGTGTGTGAAGAAGCAAAGCCCTCGCCAGACAAAAATGACCAACAAGACTCAGCACTTGAGCCCATGTTTCTAGAACAAACCAGAGCACAACTTTATCCCAAACTCCGCCAGAATTTTTGCTGTGATGCCAAAGAGACAAGAAAAGAAATTCCGCTTCAAGGTGTAATGGTAAAGAAGCGACATCCACATTACTGAAGAAAAGATCCGGTAAGTCTCCCAAAGGGTGCGTCATCGTACAGGCCGGGGTATCTCGGCGGTCTGCAACCCGTCCTGTCAGACGAACAGATCGAATGGCTCGGGCTAAACTAGAGCCCGTCCAATAGCAACAACTTCTAGTCGCTTACACGCGGCGACAAGACCGATCGCGCTCCACGCCCGGATAGGTACAGAGGTATTAGGGCTGAAAGCTCTTCTGAAGAAAATTCGTGGCGGTCGTGAACGGGACAGCGGCAGCTATTGACTTTCACCGATATGACGTTCGTTTTCGGGCTTCCACGTTCCTAGAGTGAGTCAGTCAGCGAGGGTGGGATCACGCTAGGGAATGGTGTGACTGGTGCTGACCTTCGAAGTTGTGCTTGACAAAGGCCATGGGATCGTCGTCCTCACCGGCGCCCATCTGGCGGACGCCAGGGCTGAAACTGGTGATCGGTAGCACAATGACATCTCCGACCTTCTTCGCAGCAGTGATTCCGGTGAACTCTTCCCAGGTGATGTTCTTGGTGCTAGCGCTCATGTCGAAGTATTGCGGGTCGTTGAAGAAATCGAAGATGATGTCCGTCCACAGCGCTGGACCAGTGTACTCCACGATGCCGTTTACATCTGCGACGAGACGACCCTCCTTCTTGCGCCTCAGGGTCTCCTCGGTGATGTTTGCGACAATCTCGCGTAGCACAGGGTGGCCGGGCTTCGCCTGGATGGTCCATTGGCAGAACTGAATCCGCCGCGAGTACCAGTCGTGCCAGTCCTCCCTGTCCGGATCTGCCTCAATTCCAACAACCAGCCCGTAAGAGTCTCGTGGCACGTCAGCCGGCACCCAGTCCGTCGCGGGCTTGAGCGCGGCGGTGTCAATGTCTGAGTATATGCCCCCCCTGGCCAGCAAGATGAGGTATCGGAAGAAGTCGGCCTTGAGGACAGGCAGCGGGAGCGCGTGGTACGCCTCCAAGACCTCAGGAATGGAGGCGTAAAGGTGGCGCATAAGATGCACGGCGACAGAATCGGTGATGACCTCGTGAACGAAAGTAGGGTGCAGGATGGTCCAGCTGGCCTCCGGCTCGCGGAAGATCTCGTCGAACTCGCCCGAGGCGGGCGTGTACTTCCATGTCTGCCAGATGTAGGCGGGGAACTTGGACTGTGGGTCGTAGGGAAACTGGTACTCGAGCTGCTGGCGCAGGGGCTTCGAGTGCAGATCCTCGAGCGCGATCTGGGGCCGCTGCTTCTTTGCCACCGCCTGCGGCACCGTCTTCTCGGCCTTGCGCTCGGCGGTCTCGTCGGTGGGAGGCGGAGCGGCGCCGGCGTTGACGTTGTCGGCGGAGGAGGCTGCGGAGGAGGCAGGCTTGGCCTCGGGCACGACAAGCTTCGCGGACGGGCCAGTAGTGTGCGACGATCGCAATAGGAAGAAAAAGGTGATGAGGGCGGCGGCGACAACAAGGGCCCGGCGGAAGGACAGCATGGTGGGCGACGGGGGCCGCCGGAGCGCAGACTGGAGCTTGCGGAGCTGGAAGAGGGTGGGATCGAGGTGACGGGGCGAAATAAAAGAAAGCTGGCTTCGCGGGAGGCCTATCGGCGGCCAGTGGAGCCCGGCGAAGGCGGAGACCGAGGCGGAAATTATGCTCGAGGAGAGGAAAAGGTTGGCGGCCGGGGCATTGAATTGGCGCGGCTCTGAAGTAGGACAAAGATCGAAGGGTGACGGAGCAGGGCGCGGTATCAGCGACGGCGACCCTGCCAAGCAGCTCTTTGCGGTGTTTCAGCTCAGCTGAGGGCGGGCTCGGCGGCGGTGCAGGAGCGCGGCGGGCTGATTGGCGCTTATAAGCGGCGGCGGAAGACGGGCGGGCGCTGGGGAGCTTCCTTCTCGAACCCCTCGCTTCGGTGCTAGTGTTACAGATTCACTGCGCTGACTTGGGGCGCGAGCAGAGAGTCCTTGCCGATGGCCCTGCTATAATCGAACACGAGCGCGCAGGCGGAGCTCCCGACGCCGTTTACCAGCCGCCGCGGGGGTTTTAAGCTCGCGCGCTGCTGCGCTGCGATCCTCCGATGCGCGCTCCAGGGCCACGCGTTTGCGTGGCCATGCAGCCGGAGCCGTGTCGCAGCAGCGCGCGCCCCGACTGGCCTCGCCCCTGGCCGCCGAAAAACCTTAGGCAAGGAACCACCCGCCCACGGCCTCAGCAGACAGCCGCTCCTCGCCGCACGCTGCGCGAGCGCGCGAGCCTAAACCGCGGCCCTGGCGGCGCACCGCGCCTTCACGTCGTCGCTCCGGAAGCTTGCAGCGCGGCGTCGTCGCCGTCGTCGTCGACGAGCCTGCGCGGCGCCGCAACCGCGCCCATTTTTAGCAGCGGGCTAGCCTCCTGCTGACGACTTGTCGCTGCGAAACGGGCTGTCACTGCCTGTCGCCGCCGCATGCACGCCCTCTGCAACCACGGGCATGCGCTCACCCACCCGTCGTCCCCGTCTCCTTCGGCGCCCACCCTGGCCGCCGCGGCGCGCCTCTCTTATCTGGCGCCCTCTGAGCCCCCTTAACACGGCCGCCCTGTTCTCCGCGTTGGGAAAGCACGGTGGCTGCTGAGGCCGCAGCACGGCGCCACCTGTGGAGACGCTCACGACCGCATGTTGGACTCAGAAGAGAGCATCGAGCCCGGATCGCCCACCAAGCAAGCTTATTAAAGCTTGGCTGCCAGTGGCCAGATCGGCTTGCACAGTCCCGCAGCGCAAGCTTTGGCGCGGTTGAGAAGTCCCTTCATTATTGCTCTGCGCCATGTTGTTTGTCCCGCGCTCCGCTGAAGTTTGTTTGCCGTCCTGCCTGGTCCCCAACCCTGGCCTCGACGCGGCTGCGGGCTGCATGCGTTAGCGAGCTGCAGCCGCGCCCATTGCCTCGAGCACGCTTCCCACGCCCAAGACCGCCCCGAATATCCCGCCCTCGCCGGCAATGCTTTGCAGCGTCGCCTCGTGCAGCGCCGCCTCCACGCTTGCGCATGCGTCCGAGAGGATGGCGCAGTCGAACCCCCTGTCGCTGGCCTCGCGGATGGTCGTGCTCACGCACACGTCCGTCGTCACGCCCGCCACCAGGAGGTTCTTGATGCCTCTGTTACGCAGCAGGAGCTCGAAGTCGGTATGCGCAAATGCTCCTTTGCCGGGCTTGTCGATTATCGGCTCGCCCTCAACTGGGTACAGCTCAGGGATGATATCGTGTCCCTTGCCTCCGCGAATGAGAAGTCTTCCTCCGAGCGGGCTGGGTGCGCCGATTCCTTGGCCCGAGGGATTGTTACGGGAACGGAAAGCCTCTCGAGGGGAGAGCGTCGAGAGATCAGGACGATGGCCTTGCATGGTGTTTAGTCAGGTGCATTCATGCGGAAATTTGCCCAAGCCAGGGGGGAAGCTACCTTCTCGCGTGTGGTAGACTTGCCATCCAGCTTGCCTGAAAGCACGGAGCACAGACTGGACGGCCGGGATGATTGCTCGAGTGCTGGAGATGTCGTGGCCCTGGTGCGTGATGTATCCGCCCTCGGAGCAGAAGTCGTTCTGCATGTCAATGATGACCAAAGCAGTCGTTTGAGCCGAAAAGGATGCATCGTAAGGCCAGGCGTACGGTGCCGAGGCAGCAATCTGCGGGAACACCATGACGGCTGTGTGTTGTCGGAGCACTGGATACTGAAATTCTTCGATGTCGCAGTACTTTGTGGAACAGGGACTGGCTTTCGACGGCAGATTTCAGTTTCATGACTGCGAGCGAGCAGAGCCTCGCCGATCGGCTCGCAGTTAGCGTGGCCGAGACAGAGCGGGCCAGGCAGAGGTGCGGTGCTGTATTCGACAGAACGCGTCAACTATCAAGTAAGAAGTTGCCTGTATGGGCGGCTGAAGGATCCATCCAGATGGTTTTAGCAATCAAAAGACAGTATTTCTGCATCCGGATGGATGCTTCAACTGCCCATGAGCGAGGTGTAGCTGTCATTTCACTAATCGCAGCAAGTTCACTAATCGCAGCGCTTTCGCCAACGTATATAAAGCGCGCTTGGGCGCAGGTTCGAATTATGGACTAACCTGCTGGCTACCTACAGGCCCTGCAACCAATCTCACAAGCAATCGGACGGACCTGATCTGACGTGCCGTCTTCGATCCTCCTCAATCCTCCACCGACGAATGATTTACTAGAAATAAACAGAAAAGACGAAAGACAAACGCAACGGACTGCGTGGGGCTAAGAGGATTCCAAAGCGCACCATTGCGTTGGGCGCTACAAGGTGGCTTGGAAGTCAGCTTGGAACCGTACGGCATCCCCAGCGCAAACCCTGTAGAACAACAACGCTTCCGCGCCACCCGTGCCTTTGGCCGAAGTCGAGCTTTGTGATTGCAATAGCTACAAAACTTCCCCGCTATCCTTCTCATTCACGATTCAGCACGAGCTGTTCCCCGCCGCGGATCCCTCGGGCCCACGATGACGTGACTGGAGAAGTCGATGCCGTGCTCTGCACTCCGGCAATCCGATCAACCACGACGTATCGCAACCGCCACGAGAGAAAGCAAACATACGCCACTACGTATGCAGTACCAATGCGATCGGGAGGACTGGGGTTTGCAGCGATCCTTTCATGGCAAACCCTGCCGTTCATCCCCGGCCTGTTCGCAGCTTTATTTTATCCCACAACACTAGTTACATCTGCCGGTCAAAGAAGCCCACGCCCATATGTTTTAGCACCGTAAATCCATCTCCGCATACATCTAGGCCTGTCTCTAAGTCTGAATCATGGTTTTTAGCGCGCGGAATGACCTGGCTATGCATACACCAAGACATACGCCATCGCTCCCACAATTGCGCAGCTGCCTTTGCTTTATATACTTTAGGCGCAATTGCTCTAATAGCTCCGCCCGTGTACTGCGTTTCCTCGCTTCCCATCCGCCTCTTACCAGGAAGACACAATTTGGCGACCACAACCTTTGGACGTTCTCCACACCATCACTATGTCGAAGCAAGACTCCAATGGCGACCTTCCAATTATCGACTTAAAATCAACTACCACTGGCTCCAGACATGAGCATGAACACGCCTTTTCTGGCGTCTCCCAGCCAATCGTTATTTCGCCCTCCGTCGGCACCACCCTGGGCAGTCCGGTAAATCCTGCCTCTGCCACCACGCTCCGGTGAAGAGGGACTTACATCCTTGCAGACCGCCCTTGCCATTGGCGCTTTCGCGACAACCCTGACGACTCTGTCATTATCGCTCATGGAATGGCGTGGTGTCACGACAACGAACGTTTTCATCGGCAACTTTTTCTTTGTTGCCGGCATCGGTATGGTCATATCTGCTCAATGGGAGCTCGTGAGGGGGAATTCGTATGGCTACACCGTTCTAAGCGCTTTCGGTAAGCCAGGCCCCAGGGGATCGCGGTCATGCAGCGGGGGTCTGACAAAATGCAGGACTGTTCTACGGAGGCTTTGGTGCGATCATCACACCGTCTTTTGGTGTCACCGAGTCGTACGGGAGTGACACGGTTGAGTACAACAACGCGCTTGGCTTCTTCATGATTAGTAAGTCTGAGCCATGTTTGCGGCTGGGGTTGTGCTAACAGAACAAAGTGTGGACCGTCTTCAACACATTTTTCCTGATTGGTTCTTTGCCTATGTGAGTGACCATCCTCCCAAGTTTTCCCAGAGACACATCTTAACGCTGAACAGAAATCTTGTCTACATCGGTATCTTTGCAACCGTAGAACTCGCCTTCCTTCTCGTCGCCGCAAGCTACTTCGCCGCTGCTGACGGCAACGCGGACACATCGATGGCCTTGAAGAAAGCTGGCGGCGTTTTCGCCTTTTTGTCCGGGTTGCTTGGATACTACACATTGGGCCACTTGATGTGTCAGGAGGCGTTGTTTTTCTCGTTCCCCATGGGATCGACGGAACGATTTTTCAAAAAGAAGAATTTGAACGAGGAGAGGCCTCAGCCGCAGCATGCACCAGTGCGTGATTAGAGCAAAGATGAGGATGGCTAAGCTACTCCAAGGAAACCGCGGCATTGATTTTTTTAAGGTCTCTTATCCTCAGTGAACACTTAGTCTACTAAAAGCTTTTATATTTTTCCCCCGAACATAACGCAAACGGGAAAGACAGGGCAAGTTCCCTGTTCGCGGTATCCTAGGAATATGCTCCGCCGCACTGGGCGTCGATGGTGGCGGTGAGTTCGTAGAGGCTGGCGGGTGAGGATGAGGGAGCGGGTGCCCATGACTGCCGATGTGGCTGGGATGGTTCTGATGGAAGGACAGAAGTAAATGCAGGTGCAACAAGAAGAATTGAGGATATTAGAGCGGAGTGTGACGGGGATCGTATGAAGCTATCTTAAACTTCTGCCCGCTACTGTAACCTCTGCCGACCGGTATCTCCTGACCATTTGGTCCATTTGGAACCAGTTCCGTCATCCTAATCCCCATACTCCCCCGCAGACGGCCTATTGCACTTCCTCACAAACTCTTCCTTGCTGGGCAAGCCATCCAGGGCCCACTTCCCCACCAATGACAGTAGGTACCCGTCCATTTCTAGCCACTCCTCGACATCATCAAACCGCTCACTCTCAATCTGGTCCTCTCGAGAGCCATCGCAATCCCACGCCTCTACCACACCCTCATCCAGATCCACAACATACACCCATTCCTCGCACCCCTTGAACCCCTCCCTCACCACCGGAAACGGCGCCTCCGCCTTTGCCGCAAGCTCCAAGATCCGAGCACCGGTGTAGCACGAGAGTGTAGGGCAGACGAGCTCCATCGGCCTCCTGAATTCCTCCTGGTTGGCTCGGCGCAGCTCCAGTATGCTGGTCTTCATGTAGCGTTCGTACCAGTCCTCTTCCAGCGTTTCGGCTTCGTCTCTGTAGTTCCGTATCTGGACTTCCGTCGGCTCGTAGAGGAGGCCAGCGTCGATGACGGCTTTGAGCCTCGTGATGTTGGTCGGGTCGCGGGCGAAGGCGAGGACGATGGCGCCTTGGCCGGAGGGGTAGCCGTCCCATTGGCCGTACTGGGCGATGTGGTAGGCGCCCTTGTAGTAGACGAGGATGAGGTGTCTGGTCCCCATGCTTTGGGTTGGTGGAAGATGTTGCGCGTGGCGGGAGGTGTGCAAACTGTCCGGCGGTTTGTTATTGGTGTAAAATAAAAGATAGAGTTGAGAGAGGCAAGTGAGATAAAGACGTGGCGAGGAGTCTCTTCGTGGTTCGTTGAGCAGCAGAGCTGGACAGCTCCTTCTTTCTCGAGCTGCCGGCGCTCCAAGACGGAAGCGATGACGCATTCGACGGTGACGTCCGCTTGCGCACCTGCCTGCTTCATGAAGCTCTAATCCACAATCTTGGTACTGAGTGTGGCATTGGCTTAGCTAAGTACGTTTTCTATTTTCTTCCGTGAGTACCATCCGCGACCTGGGATCACCAGCCTTGTATTTGAATTTGAAAGTCCCTTGAACCCCGGATCTCCTCTCCTCTTTGAATGTGCTCCGCTGTATCCGGCCAATCAACCGTGTCCAGCCTCTCCGTTCCTAATATCATCCGTGACGCCCTTGTCATCAGTGACTTCGGCATCTTTTAGCGCCGCAATAACCCATTCATCAGGTTTCCGGCGCGCTCGTCATCCAAGCGCCGGCATTCATTCTCCCAGGTTCCAAGCTGCTCTTCCGTTGGCGTGTAGAAAAAGCCCTGAACGATCGAGGCCTTGAGCTTGGCGAGGTCATCGGCGGAGACGAAAAGCGAAGAGGGAAGAGAGGGTGTACATCAGCCAGCAGAATCGGTACTTATAAAGGCGCGCTATAATAGCGAACCGAGCCCTTGTGGATGAGTAGCCTTTAGTGATAGCTTTAGAGTAGCTGTGAATGATGCTATGTGGACACGGTTCGTTTCCGCATGTGGTCGGCCACCCATCTGCTAAATAAATACACGTACTTTTATGACGGCGACCTCCGCTTCCTGTCCCTGTCTCTCATCGCGGTATCTCTTGACCGCTCACGCCTTTTCTCACGCCGGTAATCATCCTCTGAGTCGTCACGGCGTCTGCTCTTCCGCTCCCTGTCCCCGGAGTAGTCGCGCCGCCGACTCCGCCCATCCTTGTCCTCAGCGTCATTTTGATGCTTACTCCTTCGGCCTCCGTCCTCCGAGTCGTCGCGCCTCCTCGACTTCCGATCTCTATCTCCTGAGTAGTTCCGCCGCCTGCGCTCCCTACTCCGCGACCTAACCTCCGACAGCGAGCGGCTGCGGTGCCGCCTCCTGTGACGTCTTCTTTCCTCGTCTTCTGAGTCTCTGTCTCTCCGCGACCTGTGGTGCCTATGCTTCCTCCTCTCGTCCTTCTTCTTCGTCGACCCATTCTTCGCCTTCCACGCCCTGACAGCCTCCTCGACCTCCGCCTTCTTCTCCTTAACCAAGTACGCCTTCATAGGATCATCATCATCATGATTCCTCAGCAACTCAGCCAACTCCCTCTCCTCTTTCAACACCGGCCTGCTCTCCTCCTCGCTCTCGCTCTCCGTCTCCGCCGCCTTCTTCGCACCATCCGCATCCTCGTCCTCTTCTCCCCCGCCATACGTATTATCGCGCAACTCCTCACCGTCCTTCTTCTTGTACCTAGTATGGTCCACGCTGATCATACGCCCCATAACCAGCGCGCCGCTCAGGTTGTCGACGGCCAGGTCGCAGCTGCGCTGGTCCTCATACTTCAGGAATGCGAAGCCTTTGCTCTTGCCGGTCTCCTTGTCGCGGACGAGGTTGACGTAGACCGGCTCGCCGTACTGGGAGAAAATGGTGACGATGTCGCCTTCGGACACTTCGTAGGGGAGGCCGCCGACGTAGACGAAGGCCTGACGTGGTTGGTTAGCTCAATTGCGCGCTGGAGGGCGGGGGAAAGTTGAGGGTGAGGCGCACCGTGTCCCGGTAGTCGGCGTGCCAGGAACCTTCGGGTGTGATGCCGGCTTCGAGCTCGCGCTTGTTGAGCTCTTTGATCTGGCGGATTTTGTTCATGGTGGCGGCGGTGAGGTGTGAGGTTGTTTGCGGCGAAGGGTCTGGAGGGAGGATGCGTAAATGGTAGGGAAAGGCGGAGCGGATGCTCAAGGAATGGACGGCGACCGAGAATCAGGCTTGAGCCGGGCCAGAGAGCGTGCTGGCGACGCGCGGGTTGGACGCAGATGACGCGCGACGAAATGTTGCCAGGCGACGCGGGAAGATGTCATGGCCGCGCCCCGACGTTTTCCCCAGGCCAGCCCTTACTCAGCGGATCGGCGCGGGAAAGCCACCCGGCGGACAGCGGAGCCTTTTCGCTCCCCCGGTCAAGAGTCACTCCAGACTTCTTGTCTCGGGCTCGGATAAGCTTGCTAATAATAGTGTTTCGCATTGTCTGCTTGAACTCTCATGATCGCCTGACTGAGGCTCTCCGATAGCCTTGTGTCTCCCCATAGGCTTTCCGCGCCCGCCCGCGTTTTCTCAGCTTGCATCCCACGGACCGGTAACCTCCTTCCCGTTCGGGGCTCCCGTGATGTCTCATGGTCCTCCACCAAGCCCGGCCACGAAGTTTTCCAAGACCGCTTGGCATCGGCGTCAGGCCCCTCTTCAGCGTTTTCCAGAATCCTTCCAGCGCGGCGTTCCCGCCCCTCGCTATCTATCGCCTCCCCAGCTCAGCTCAGCTCAGCGCAGCGCCTTCGCCCAGAACCGCGTCAGCCCGAGCCGGCGGAAGCCCATCGCGTGGTGGAAGTCCTCGGCCCTCTGCTGGCCGCGCCCGGCAGGCACGCGCGCGCCCGGCGGGAAGCCCATGTCGGCGCAGTCGACGTCGCTGGCGCACGGCCACGAGACGGCGAACCCGACGTGCGGAAGCGTTTCCAGCGCGTCGGTCAGCATGCTGCGCAGCATCTGGCTCCCGATGCCTTGGCGCCGGTAGGCCGTGCTGACTGCGATGCGCTCGACCAGGATGAAGCTGTGCTCGCCAATGAGCTCGCGGTTAGCGGCGGCAGAACCTGCGTCGGCGGGGGGAGGTTCGTTGACGGGGTTGCGTGCCGGTTCGACGAGTGAGGGTAGCAGCTTTCCGGATCTACGGTAACGAGGAATTCGTTAGTGTGCTGGCTGGTACACGTAGAGAAGGGCGGAGGGGTGTCGTACTCATCGTACACGCATTGGACGAAGGTTCGCATCTGGAACCCGTGGTTCTGGGTTGTGATGTTGAAGCTGTTGTTCAGTGCATGCTTACGGTTGAAGATGATGCCGATGCAGCTACCGATCTTTGTCGATTGGATGACATTCTCTTCATCAAAGTCGGAAACAAACCTGTGTGAAGGATAAGTAGACCACTCTCCACGGCACGCGCAATATCAAGGGTTTGGTGGAGCATTGCTCAGGACACTGTCGGGCAGATGCGCGAGGTCAGTTATTCATCTTACTGTTCGAATGCAAGAACCTCAAGTCGAGGCTGAGATCCGTCGACGGCTGTCTCGTAGACCTCCAAAGCAACTCTCCGTTCGGCATTCTTGAGTGTCAAGCGGTGGTTCTCAGCCTCTCTTTTCGGACTCGCAATTCGAGTGAGACGGAGTCTGCGTTCCATGGCGGCTGCCAACCTGGTATCAGGACTAGATTACCAGATATTTGAACGCTGCGCCCAAGGCGGGAGAGACATGCGGTCAGTTTTGAATGTGGGGTGAAGTGATGAATGCAGCGAGGTTAGTCAGTAGAGGCCAGATCAGATCTCAGGCGCAGCAGACGAGGTGAGGCTCCTCTGTGGTTGAAAATCAACTGGCGAGGGTGTTGGCACAAGAGAAACGTACACGTTTCCGGTTTCAACTAAGGTTTGTATACGAAAGTGCTGCGTAAACTTAGGTGCAGAGCCCGAACCGTGCACAGTACGACGCTGAAGCGTTCACCTGTGAGGTTTCTATGTGAGTGATGTAATGACGCTCCCGGGAGCTCCGTCTCCCATCCTCCAGGATCAGATATGTACGGAGACAAACGGCTCCACCTCCGCACGACCCACACGCATGAACCTTTGCGATTTAGTCCGTTCATATCGTCGTTCTCTATCGTCATGGGCGCTGGACTTGCGGCTTGGAACGGTGAATCTCGGAGAATGCAGGAGAGTTACTCGAGCTCTGCAATCTGGCGACAAGCGCCAATCCATCGCAACGCCCGTGACAAATCATGTGAACACGGTTGGCAAACGCAGGACAACAGACCCACAGTTGACGTGCTCGACAGCTCAATGGCCAGGCCGGTAGTGCGGGGAAAGCTCTGAGTGTGGAGTACATTGCGGAGGATTCGAGGTCCCTGAGCACATGGCTCCGGAAACGATTCGTGAAAAGAGGTTTTTGTTATGTTATGGCTACCACCAGCCGGTGCGCCAACACAACCAAGAGATGCCAGCCGAGGTTTCGGGCCTACCTTCTTCTGCACAAGAAAGCCAAGGTGATTAGACGCGATAGGGAACAGGAAAAACTCTGCGCGAAGACGCGAGGTGGTGGGATTTGACAGAGATAGGGGCGGAATGCCTGAGAGATATAGGAAAAGAGCCAAGCGCAAAAAGCGTGCGAGGAAGCACGGCATGGCGGCGGGAAGAAGATCTTCTAGAAGCAATTGGCCGAGGCCAGGGCGGACGGGGCGCCCAGCACGGCGGATGCTCGCGTGGGCGCTCACGCAGGCCGTATCTCTGGAGTACCCCAGACACGACTCAGCCGTGCAGGAAGATGCCGGCCGAGATCCGTGGAAACATGAACCCGGCTGTCAATGCAATTACGGCGCAATTGCAGGCCTGCGCGGCGTGTTCCTGCCGGGAGAAAAAGTTTTAGCCCTGGGCGGCGGCGAATTCGGGAGGGTCAAACGCTGAAGGAATGCCGCGCGGCGCGGCGGCTACGACCGGCTCTCGGGCGCTGGGCTGGCGGGTTGGCAGGCACCGTTTGCTCGGAGCAGCCGCGCCAACGGCTGACTTGACCTTCTGCCCACCTTCCCGTCCGCGGCCTGGCCTGTCCGCCTTTTCCCCGCCGCCGCCGCGTGCACCTGCAGCCGTCAGCCCGCGTGCCGTGCTGGGCGCGCTGACGGCTGAGGCTGCGCGCAAGGCGCCCCCGTCGTCGCGCGCAGTGCGGGAGCCTTGCGTGCCTTGCGCAGCGCCCTGAGCTGCCCGGCGGAGGCAGGACGTTATATCGCCGCGGCGTTGCGCGCTCGCGGCGTATCTGCGAGTAACGCCTATCATGACAAGAGCGCAAGTGCTAAGAGAATCCGCCCTTATCAACGCCAGACTCCGCAAATCACGTCAACAGGACACCGACCCATGAGCCCGCGGTCTTGGTATTGCATCTTGGCGCACTTGGCCCTCCACAAAGATCGCGGGCGGGCTGCGCGTAGGGTTGACTCTGGATGCGGCGAAGGCTGATTCCCGCCCTCGCCGCCCTCGCAAGCAATGCGACCGTGACACAGCTTGCCGACCCTTGTCCAAACTGGTAGGTCGGCGCCGCTGACAAGAGCGTATACAAGGCAAACTGCGTCTCGGCGGAGTGCGCCATCTCCCGCTATAAGACCAGCCTCGCGGCATGCCCGCTCGTCGTGCCTGCCCGACCATCTCTCCGTCGCCCGTCTGATCCCCCGGCGAGAGCATCGCGTGTCGCCGCTCCACAGTGTGCCAGTTGCCGTCCGTTGGCGCTGCACCCGTCACGACATCTGTCCAGGTCTTGTCACCACAGGGCGCAACCCCGCCAGCCTTCCATCACGTGGGTTCCCTTTTAAATTGCCGCCGGCCGCCCTGCCATCGCGAGCTGCTTTCTGACTCCGGACAGCTGCGAGCTTCCGCTGGGTGTGAGAAAGTTTATTACTCTCCCTCGTGGCCGCCTGTCCTCCGCTCCCGGCTAGCTTGTTGCCTGCATACCGCATCGGGTACCACGACCAGCCGCAGCATCGTCACGAGAACACCGTCGCCTCGCGCTGAGATAAGACGAGCTCTTAAAGGCCGCCTCCAGGTTCAGCCGTAGCAGCCACACGGGCCCTTCCTACACTTCCACTCCAAAATGGCCATCTGGAACCGCGGCAGCAGCTCCTCGTCCGACGAGCCGAAGGTCGCTCGCGACGCCGAGTTCGGCAAGTCCGAGTATGAGGCCAACGCCCACTATGAGCCCACCGAGGGCGAGGTCCAGGAGGCTGGCGGCGAGAAGCAAAACCTCCACCGTGGTCTCGAAGCCAGGCACATTACTATGATTGCCATTGGCGGTGCAATTGGTATGTGGCGAGCATGCTGTGCCGCAAACACCGAGCTAACAGGTCTCCAGGTACGGGTCTGATTATTGGCACCGGCAAGGCTCTGGCTCAGGCTGGTCCCGCCTCCATCTTGATCTCCTACACCTTCATCGGTCTCATTGTCTTCGCTGTCATGGCTGGCCTGGGAGAAATGGCTGCGTGGCTTCCTCTTGGATCTGGTTTCTCGGGTTACGCGAACCGCTTCGTCGACCCTGCTCTTGGTTTTGCTCTTGGCTACGTAAGTGCTTATCAAGAAGGCTGAGCGAAGCTTGTTTCGTAAGGCTGGGGCTAACTTCAGGACAGACTTACTGGTTCAAATACATCATCGTCACACCCAACCAGCTCACTGCCGCTGCCCTGGTCATCCAGTATTGGGTGACAGCGGACGAGGTCAACCCTGGCGTGTTTATCACCGTCTTCTTCGTGGTGATTGTGTGCATCAATTACTTCGGCGTCAAATTCTTCGGCGAATTCGAGTTCTGGCTCAGCAGTTTGAAGGTCATCGTCATCGTTGCCTTGATCCTCCTGTCTCTGATTCTTGCTCTTGGCGGCGGCCCTACTGGTGACCGTCCTGGCTTCAGGTACTGGAAGAACCCGGGCGCATTCAAGTCGTACATTGCTGGTAAGTCGATCCCTCGTCCAGCATGCGATCGTCGGCTAACGGGACGTAGACGGCTCTGAGGGCAAGTTCCTTGGCTTCTGGAACTCCATGATCAACGCCGTCTTCGCCTACCTGGGAACGGAGCTCGTCGGTGTCACTGTTGGCGAGGCCCAGAACCCCAGGCGCACCATCCCGAAGGCCATCAAGCTGACCTTCTACCGTATCCTCTTCTTCTACTGCTTGTCCGTCCTGCTCCTGGGAATGATCGTTCCTTACAATTCTCCGGACCTGGCTTTCGCGACCAAGCAATCGAACAGTGCCGCTGCTTCGCCTTTCGTCGTCGCCATCCAGATCGCCCAGATCGACGCTCTCCCCGGTATCCTGAACGGCTGCATCTTGCTCTTCGTCTTCTCTGCATCCAACTCGGATCTGTACATTGCCTCCCGTACCCTCTACGGACTTGCCGCTACGGGCAAGGCACCTAAGATCTTCGCTCGCACTGACAAGCGTGGAGTGCCTGTCTACGCTCTTGGTCTCTCTTCCTGCTTCTGCCTGCTCGCATACATGAACGTCTCGGACGACGCAAAGACCGTCTTCGGGTAAGTCTGGCCCCATTTCCCTTGAGAACTAAGTAAAAAGCTGACATGGGGTCTAGTTACTTCGTCAACCTCGTTACGATCTTCGGCCTGCTCACCTGGATCTCCATCTTGGTGACCCACATTTACTTCGTCAAGGCTCGCGTTGCGCAGAACGTGCCCAAGGAGTCCATGGCCTACGTCTCGCCCTTCGGCATCTGGGGCAGCTACATCGCTTTGGGTTTCTGCATCCTGATTGCGTTTACCAAGAACTTCCCGGTCTTCACCAAGGGCGAATGGGGCAACTTTGACACCAAGAACTTCATCACGGGCTACCTTGGCATCCCGCTGTACCTGATCATGATCTTCGGCTGGAAATGGTGGCACAAGACCGAGGGCGTCAAGGCTGAGGAGGCGGATCTGTGGACCGGCAAGGACGAAATCGATCGTGAGGAGCAGGAGTTCTTGGCCCGGGAGGCGGCGAACAGGAAGGAAAAGAGGTCGTTCTACGACAGGTTTGTTTCTTGGCTGTTCTAAGGGGGGGTAATGGTGTGAGAGTGAGAGGGAGAGTCGAGAAGAGATGTAGAGGAGGGAATCCCCGAATTGGCCACGGGTTCGTGCTCGGGTCTTTAGATCTTCCTACGACTTGCTAAAATATGAGGCACATGACTAATGGCTCTAAATTGCTGCGCTGTGAGGACCGACGGTTTAACAAGGCTGCAGCAGGGCCCCCACACGCTCTGTCCGACACCAACAACGCCTCTATCCTTCATCAACTACCTCAACCAACAGACAGCCAACAACCAACCAACCTCGAGACATCGCTCGGTTGCCATGCCTAACACCAACTCTCTATCCTTGTCCAAGCATAGTACATGCTGCGCCTCACACAATCTCGGAGAAAGCCGCAACTACAGCTGCGCCGCTGTAGATCGTGATCCCATTGCTCGGCTTTGTCTCAAGTCGTGGTTCAGTCTTTGGTGGCCGTAGAGCTGCCAGATGGTGGTCGCGGTCACCCAGTTGATAGTGGCCAGTGCAGGTTGATGGGGTCGCCCAGTACGTGATGAGTCGGTGTCACACCGACGCTGCCGCCGCCCAGCCCGCCGTCAACCTCCGACCGGTCACCAACCAGGCCGCCAACATACTCTTGGCAATTCAGCCTGCGGTCGCTGCTGCCAGTCTCTGTTCCGTTACCTCCAGCCGCAGCTTTACTAGGCTGGCCGCCCAGTAGGCGGTGGGGAAGTTTGCGTGGCCTTGCGATGGCAGCGTTGAGCGCCTATGAGGCGTTGCGGAGTCCTGTCAGCGCGAATGCGGCGGGAATGTGTTCGTGGCTAGTTGTGGAGAACAAGTGAGGCGGAGGAAGAAAGATGAGGAGTCCTCCATGTCGGCCATCGGACGGATTCCATCATCTTGGATCTCTGCGACCACATACCAACGCGCCTTCAATCTCCATCATGAATGCGCCTGTCGCCGGCACCCAGCAGACACGCAGCGCGAAGCTGTGCATCCACGTCGACTGCCTGCCCAACGGCAAACCCGATTAGTTCGGCTCGGTCGCCTACATCAGACAGGTGGCAGAAGACTTGATGACGCTGGTTATGTACACCGACGCCTTGATTTCCTTTCACCTCGCCGGCGCCAGGATGAACCGGAAGATGTAGAGCGATGAAAGGGAGCTGTGGGCAGTGGCGCTGATACCCTCACAGACGGCTTGGGATACCGTGCGTGTGATTCGCAATTGGTAAGCTAGAAGCTTTTACTTGGTCCTACTTTGCTGTTAACCTGTAAACCTACATACAGGGCGCCTGGCAATGGCGATCACAACGTGGTGGTCCTGAAGCGCATTCAGGTCTTCAACAGCCTGCTTGCCGGCAAGTGGCCACCCGTCGTGACTTGCCGGATGAAGGCCATGAGCAGGACGAAGACCATGACACCGCTGACGCCTAAGCGCGTATGATGACCGACCACCAGCGGATTACCTTATCGGGCAAGAGGTGGTAATGCTAGCGGGAGCCCGGATTGTTGGCGGGATTTTTTTTTTTTTGGCTGACCGCCGTGAACGAGGACCCGGGTGTGAAGCTGGAAGTGTTCTTACGGACGCCAGCTCTGGTGGATCGACACAGCTGGCATGAAGGAAGAGTGAAGAGAGATTGCACAGGGAGTCCAGGAGTACTGCACAAGAGACAAGCGTCGACTCGTTATGGGGCGCTGGGTGGTGCCGTTCAGGTAGAACCCTGTGACTTGGATTGGGCGAACCAAAGTTAATTGACTGCAAGCAGATCCAATACGACCGTGACACATACCAGACAGAATGGGTGAATCCGGCTTAATACGGCAGCTGTGACTTCCGGCGGCTGTTACAGCTGCTGTGGTAGGTCATTGCGGCGTGCAGTGGCTGCAGCTTACCATAGCAGTAAGACGGAGCTGCTATAGGCAATTCGATGCGGCCGCGTAGTTACAGTACGCTACGACTTCTCTTTTGCTGACCGCCTACGGTGACAGCAGCACAGCACACGAGTACGGCCAGGCACACCGCTCAGGCAGCTCAGAGCACGAGAGTCACGACACATTCGGTGCATGGCAACTCCTGCGGGATGCATCGATATATCCGGCGGAGCGCAGGCAACGGATGACTTATCTGACACCGTCTGCTCCTGGAAGATGGCAGCGTCAGGTGTGCTGGCAGCTGACAAAAAGCATTCCGGGTGCGAAACACAGTCAGCGCGTCGAACGGACGACCGGGGCAGGACGCGACAAGCTTTCGGCTACGCGCACCAAGGCGAGGGTTTCTTATGCGGAGGTGAAGAAATCGAGGGGCCGCGCCCAGCAGAGAATAGAGTGCGATCGGCAGCGAACGAATCAGCAGCGGCGCACTGCCGGGGCTCACAGCCACGGCCACTGCCAACACCGTCTCTCGACACACCACTCGCGCCGCGCCCTGGGCAGGCTCCAATCTTCATGACTCCGCGGCGCCCGTCTCCCGGCACACCTGCGGCCTAGCGCTGGACCCCGCTGCCGGGCCTGGAAATGGCAGGCCCCCGGCGACTGCGAGGGCGTGAATGCGCGCTGACGGCCAGGGCTGCGCTCCAGACCTCGCCAGACTCGTCCATTTCCGCGCCGCGTCGCGCAGCGCGAGGTCGGCCAGCAGTGGCAGCACCCGCCCGGCAGCCAGACACGAGCCGCCCGCTGCGCGCCCTCGAATTCCGCCGTCGCTTCCCTCCGACAACGTGCGCAGCGCAGCGTGGCCCGACTTCGACACCGCCAGCCAGCCTCGGGCCCGTAACAGCAACCACAGCACTCGCCGGCGAGCACACTACGCCTCGTACTCCGTACCTCGCAGCGCTGGCAGCGCGGGATGTTGCGTCGGCAACGCTCTCGATGACGCAGCGACAGCAGCACCGGTCCAACCCGCATCCGCCCTGCCGTCCCAGGCCCAGTGCCTGACGCGCATCGATGCGGGAGCGACTCTAACACCGCATCGTCAATGCGCCGGCCGCTGCGCTGACTGCTGCTTATTGCTGCCGCCGCGGTCCTTGACTCGCATTCTTGCAATTAAGGGCCGTATTGCCCTGAGCCAACGCGGGCGCTAGCTCAAGCCACCGGCTCCGCCGCATCGTGCTTTCCAAATTTGTCCCTCAGTTGGTCTTCCTTCGCACCTTCATTTAGGCGCGTGGCCGGCCCCTGCGGCGAGTCTGCCTGCGCCTCCAAACGTGCCATCTTCGCCAAACCTTAAAGACTCTCTCCTGCGGTCTGCCTTTTGCGTCTCAGGCCATTTGGATTTCTGTCACAGATGTTTCGTCTGTGATTTCCCACCTCACGCCCCTGCTCGACGCGCCGACCCCAGAGAGGCTGTGCCGCCGTCGACCGCCGCCGTTTAAAGACTGCCGTCTCTGGCACCCGGCACCGGCCTGTCTACGCACCACCATGCACGCATCACTTGCTTCTCTTGCTCTCTTGGTCCTCGGCGCCCGTGCCGTCGACCCTCTGGTCCAGCTGGACTATGCCTCCTACCGTGGCACGCCATTAGCCGTGGGCGTCACGCAATGGATGGGCCTCCCTTACGCAGCGCCTCCAGTCGGCGACCTGCGCTTTGCTGCTCCTCGAGACATAGCCGTCGAGAACAAGGAGTATGAGGCCAATTCAGTACGTCTTCCTCTGACATCTATTCTTGCCTGTCCTCTACACCCTTTCTGTTCGGAATATAAAGACCTCCGCTGACCAACCGCAGCACGGACCCTCCTGTATAGGCGTGGACTCAGCACCCGGCAACGCCCGCGTCTCTGAGGACTGCTTGAAGCTCGACGTCTATGCCCCGTCCGCGGCCGCCGCGGATGCCGCTCTCCCAGTCTACTTCTACGTGCAAGGCGGCGGTTTCAGCGGATCCGCACAACCACCCAATGGCTCCACCCTCGTTGAGACGAGTGGAGGCAACATGGTCGTTGTGACCTTCACCTACCGTGTGGGCCCGTATGGCTTCCTAGGGGGTGTGGTGCCCAAGCCTAACATGTCGCCTATGTCAGCACCAGACTTCAGCGTCAACAACGGGCTGAAGGATCAGCTGAAGGCGCTGCAGTGGGTAAAGACTCACATCGCCTCGTTCGGTGGCAATCCAAACCACATCGTGCTGGGCGGCGCCAGCGCTGGAGCTGGAGCTGTTGTCATCCACATGGCCAACCCAGTGAACAATGGGTCTTTCATCGGAGCAACACTCGAGTCTGCGGCCTGGCCGCCGCTGCACACAGCCGAGGAAGCCCAGTATGAGTACGACAACATCCTGAACCTGACGGGATGTGCTGGGGAATGGGATACGCTTGCCTGTATCCGGAACATCGACACGAAGACCTTCCAGACGAAGACGCGCAGCAAGACAAAGCCACTGCCTGGTGCCAACGCTGCCCCCGTTTACATGTACGGGCCGGTATTGGACGGCGACCTCGTGCGCGAATTCACGTACAGCAGCTTCTTTGCTAATCACGAGAACGAAGTCCCAATCCTCGTTGGCGACACGACTAACGAAGGTATCGTCTTCACGCCCGCGAGTGCTGGTGCCTCGCTCGCAGCCGCCGACGACTTCGTCAACAACCAATTTCCTACGCTCAGCAACGAAAACCTGACCTTCTTCCACTCGCACCCGCAATACAAGCCCCTCATCGATGCCTCAAACTTCTGTGGTTTCGCTGCCCAGCTCTATGGCGACATGCGCTACGTCTGCCCCAACCTCTTCCTCTCGTGGACGCTCCCATCGCGCGCACAGAACAACAACATCTGGACCTACCACTGGGATGTAGGCGCCGCGACCCACATCTCTGAGAGCGCCAGCGTATGGAATGGCTTCACTGGCAACAATGCGACCATGGCTCCTCTCCAACAAGCCATCCATGCCTACTGGGTCTCGTTCATCACCCGCCTCGACCCCAACGCTGGAGCGGCGGAAGCCGCAGCCAAGGAGAAGAATGCCGCTGCACCACTGTCCTGGGAGCGTAGCGCCAGTGCGCAGCAGCAGTGGGCTGCGAACAGGATCCTCTTCTCGGACAAGACTGCCACGCCCCTAGCGCCAAGGATGGAGAGCGTGGATCAGGACCAATGGGACGCATGTGTGGAGCTTATGGATCTTGGGGTGCAGCTGATGCAGTGATGTGGGTTTAGCCAAGATCGTGGCAAGGCCATGCAACGGAAAAAATGATAAGGGCGGCGTTAATGTGTTTTGGCATGGTGGAGCATGGTGTTTGGTCGGTTATGGTGGTGAAATACCAAGCATCGCAACGAACAAGAAGTTATGATCTCACACGAAAGACCAGACAAGCTGGGCAAGAATTAGCGGAGGAGGCGCAGCAAGAACAGGCAAAGAAGAGCCGACATGGGAACAGGGTTTTTCTGGAACAACACAACGCAACGCACAACAACCTGGGACGGGAAGAGCCAAGCACCAAGGGGCACACGCGTTTCGTCCGTCTTTTTCGGGATTGGTCTCAACGGCCTGCCGCCTTGGTGTCTGCCTTTCATCCTGTTCTGCCTGGCGTCTCGACCCATCCATCGTTCCGACGAGACGTTGACTCGCTCTCGGATCGTCTCTGCTCTCCCCTCTCGTCTCCCTGTTACTCCACCCGCTCATTCTTTTGTCGCTCCGAGCATACGGTTCGATCTGCATCAACAGGCGTTTTAGACGGTTTGCTTTTATGGTTTTTTCCTCTTTTTCACCAGCGCTGGAGTTTTTTTGGTGGCATTGGCAGCCCGGGACAGCATAGCGTATAGCGTCACGCATTGGTGGCTTAGACAAACTCGATCTTGGCCCTTCTTCTTTCTTCCCTACTTGTTTACTTGGCGCGCCCGGTTACACCTGCATCTCCTACTTTGCATTATCGGCCGGGATGATACCTATACTACCACTTGTCCTTTCTTCTTTTCGCGTTACGGATAGGCGGGCGCATTGTTACTGTTATTATTAGCACGATACCAACAAAGGGCACTGACGCCTCTGCTCCTCTTGATCCTTCATCCTATCGTTCAGCTCGCATTCCATCGCAAATAGCAGTCCCCTGACTCGCACTCCTAGAACAATCAAAACCGTTTGAGATAGCCATTTCGGGTAATCCCTGTGGCCAAGACCACCTCTCCGCTGCGGTGACGCCCTTCGACTCGGCAACGCGCGATTATGACGTCTTTCGCTCCCTCCGCCTCAAACGCGCGGCAGACGAGGGATCGACCGGCGGTGATCGGGCGCTGCGCCTGAAACCCTCCCGGGCGGTGACTTGAAGCAGGAGAGAGAAGAGATATGCGGATCACCGTCAACACTTAGGCTCTTCTTGCCGAACATGACAGAGGTGCCGGGTCTTGGCCATGAGGTTTACCCGAACGGGTGACGGGGAGCAGTCGCATGGGTGCTCTGAAACCCCGGACGGCCGGGAATAATAATGGAGATGACGGGTCCTTTTCGATCGACAAGAGAAAGCAGAGCAGCTGTGCGTCTGGAACGCCTGGTCGGGGACGAGGATGACAAAAGACAGGAGCGAGAGGTGCGGGTTGCGGGTGCGGCAAGCATGCGCTTAAGCAACGTCAATAAGCTTTTATGCTTACCTGTCCCGTTCGCGCCTTAGGGTAGTTCGTTCCTTTTTTTGTGAGACGTCGGCTGGCAAGGCGTTCTTCGCGAGGTTGACTTCCTCTGTCTCCCTCTCCCTCTGTTATTAATCATCGGCGTCAAAGCGGTCGCGCTGCGCAACCACATCCGATTGACACACACAAAACAAGCGGCATTTCTGCCCTGGTCCTTCTCTGACATGCGATGACAGTGTCTCGCGCGATCCCGTGTCGCGAATCCCAATTCCGAACTCCGTGCTCGTGGTCTGTCACCAGACACCGGTGCCAGTCAGACCCGGCCCGCACGCAGAGCGGACAGATAATCCTTAATGCCGTCCAAACGGCCCGAGAACGAACCCGAAGCCGAACACTCTGACGCATGGAGTTGCTCACGTCGTACTCTCCTCAATACACTAAAAGGCTGAAGCCCCGGCAGCGGCGAACAAAATATCAGACCACACGCAGAAAAGGTTAGTGAGAACAACATCAACATCAACTCAAGACTCATTCGCTACTTCAACCGATTACTAAAAGGCTAACTACATATCAGAACTTAAGAAAGTCGGGGAATAAGTCAAGAAGAGGGTAATAGAGGTAAGAAAGCAAGAGAGAGGAAAGGGGGAGAGGGTTGCTCGATGATGGCAGAGTCGACATATGAGAACAGGTGAAAAGGAAGGTAGCCGGCGCCCAACGGACGCTTGTTCGGAATCTCCCCCTCCCCGCTACGTCTTCGAGCAAGAAAGAAGAACCCTGATCTTTAAAAGCTGCTCCCTGCACCTGCTGCGTTAGAAAGTTTTGCCGGATTCGCCGTCGATGGTGGGGGAATCCGCGCTGCAAAAAGGAAAAAAGCCAGTACTGGTACACCCCCGTAGCCATTACCCCCCAATCGTCGTTGCGTGCGCTCAAGCTGCCTCCTCGGCGGCCTCGGGCGTATCCGTGAGCGCCTGGCTCTGCTCCCTGTGCATCCGTGCCTCGATCTCCTTGAGCTGGCTTTCGCGGGCCAGCAGCTCCTGTCTCTTCTCCTGGATCTCGCGCTGAACCTTGATCTCGATCTCGCGCAGCTTCTCCTCCTCGCGGCGGAGCTGCTCCTCCTTTAGGCGCACGGATTGAGAGGCAAGGTCCTCGGGGTTCATCGACGAATCGCTGTGGCCTGTTAGCATTTATTCTTCACTTACACCAGCATGGGCTTAGACTTACGCAGCAGCACCACCCTCGACGCTCTTGGACAGCTTCTCGGTACGGTAGTTCTCGTACAGGAAGTCGTGGGTGATTTCCTTGAGATCTGCCAGATGGCTGTGAAGGAGAGCGCTCCTCACGGCCAGGAAGTCGGAGTGCCTCGGGTTCTCAACCTCAACAATTCCCCAGGGGTACTGCCTCGCGCGGACCTTCTTGCCGCCAGCCTCGACGAACTCCTCGGAACCAACAATGGCGAAGGGCATGAGGCCCCGCAGCTCGGCGTTCTCCTCGACCGTGTCCTCGTCGTCCTCCTCTATATCATAAGGGAAATTGTAGACAGGGATGCGGTAGTGCTCGATGTCCTCCATGACGAGCTTCTTGAATTCGGCAAGCTCGGCGGGCGTGAGCGAGTCGGCCTTTCCGATGACGGGGATGACGTTGACGCGGGGCGAGAGGCGCTTCATCAGCTCGATGTCGAGCTCACGGAGACTTGCACATTGGTCAGTTGCGACATCAGAACAGGGAGGGAGCGCGAGTATTACCCATGGCCGGTAGGCGTGATGAAGTAGAGAAGGACGTGGACACGGTTGTCACGGAAGCGGGGGTTACGCTTAATACGCGACTCCTCGGCCAGAATGTCATCATACTGGCGCTCGAGGTAGCCAACAATCTCGCCGAAGCTGCGGGCAGGTCAGCGCACGTCGCGGGTTATCTTTGCGTGGTGTGATTGTCCGTACCTGGCCTCGTTGTCGATCTGGTCGCCGAAACCGGGAGTGTCAACAATGGTCAGGGAGATGCGGGTGCCCTCCTCGTCGAGCTCTAATTCTAGGAATTGTGGTTAGTGGAATTCCTTCGATTGCGGGCAGGCGCCGCGGGACTGGGGATGTGGATGCGTACCGACGGTGATGGGCTTTATCCGGACACCCTCCTCAACATGGGCGTTGGTCGGATCGTCCGAGTCCTTGTGGTTGAGGACGTTCTGGCCGGTGAGGGTGTTGACGAAGGTGGTGCGACCTTTACGGGACGGCGATGTCAGCGCGGTCGGAGTACACGTGTGTTGGGAGCTGCATACCAGTGCCCGATGCACCACAGACCATCAGACAGAACTGGATACCCTTCTTCACGTTCTTCTTCCTGCGGATCTTGATCTGTCGAAGCACCGGTCAGCTCTTCTGTCGCAGGCGGATCGCGCGCGGGCGGCGGCGCATGACGGCGCTTGTTCGAGACAGTACGGGACAGGGATATCGTACGGCGTTCATGATGGGCGAAGACAGGCGGAGCCCGGAGTATTAGGGGCGATGGATGTCAATGAGCCGAGGACTGCACGGAGCGAGCGACTGTCGGCGTCAATTGAGGGAGCGGCGCAGGTGGTGTGCAGGTGGGCGGAGGGACAGGAGGACGCTGAGGTCGCGGCGATGGAGAAGGCAGTGGAGAGTCGTCGGCCGCTCCTTCCCCCTAATTTCCAAAGGGTCCCTCCGCTCTTCCTGGAAGCGGCAGGGATGCGCGGTCCGGCGCTACGTTGTTCCGGCGAGCGCCCGACGCGTGGAGGAGCTGCGTGTCAAGCCCGCGCCCAAGCTCTCGCCCGCGCTCGCGCTGCTCCGTGCGCCCGCCCTCTGCCTCTGCCTCTGCTCTGCACCGCCAACACCACCCCGCTGCGCGCACGATGAACACGCGCGCCGCCATCGACGACTCGCCGCCGCCGCGCGCCCTGTCCGTCGCCTACAACGACGGCGTCTCCTGCTTCAGCGTCGCCCTCGAGACCGGCTTCCGCGTCTACGATGCCCCCACTTGCGAGCAGCTGAAGGTGCGCGACATGGGCCAGGGCCTGGGCTGCGTCGAGATGGTCGGCAAGACGAACTACCTCGCTGTGGTCGGCGGCGGCAGGAGTCCCAAGTATGCCCAGAACAAGGTGAGCACCGGCTGCCCGCCTCCCCGTTGGACGTGACCAGCTGGAGCGTCTAAACAGGCCCAACCCGTCGCCGTGTAGATTATCCTCTGGGACGAAGCCAACCAGAAAGCCGTCCTCTCCCTGGAGCTGCGCACCCCCGTCCAGCGCATCCGCATCAGCCGCGAGCACATCGTCGCCGTGCTGCTGAACAGCATCCACCTGTACAAGTTCTCCTCGCCGCCCGAGAAGCTCAAGGAGTTCGAGACGACGAACAACCCCTTCGGCCTGTGTGCTCTGAACCGAGACATCGTCGTCTTTCCCGGCCGCACGGCTGGCCAGGTTCAGATTTGCGAAATCGGCACCAGAAACGTCAGCATCATCCCGGCACACACCTCCGCCCTGCGCGCGCTCTCGCTCAGCCCGGACGGCAGTATCATCGCCACCGCCAGCGAGCAAGGCACCCTGATCCGCCTGTGGAGCGTTGGCAGCTGCGCAAAGCTGGGCGAATACAGGCGCGGCATCGACCCAGCCACCATCTTCTCCATCGCACTGTCGCCGTCGAATGCCTTTCTCGCTGTGACGTCAGACAAGGGTACCCTCCACATCTTCGACCTGCCCAAGCCCCCGTCTCGCCCTGGATCGGCGAATGGCGGCCGTGCTGGGAGCATCAGCAGCGACTTCAGTGGCACTCTCGAGGCTGGCAATGGCGCACCAGAGCCCGCCCATGCGCCGAGATGGGGGTTCCTGTCCAAGATCCCTATGCTGCCCCGTGTCTTCAACGACGTCTACTCTACCGCGACCGCCCACTTTGAGGTCGGAGACGAGCCTGAGCTGTGGGCTGCAAATGCGCGTCGCGGTACCAATACTGCTGTTGTCGGGAACACATCGGCGGCAACTGGCAGGGGGTTGAACTGGAACACTCCGATCCAGGGCGTCGCCGGCGGCCGACCGCCAAAGGGTTTGATCGCATGGCTCAACGATTCGGAGCTGCTT
The DNA here is from genome assembly GCA_020912385.1 of Neofusicoccum parvum. Lineage (NCBI taxonomy): Eukaryota > Fungi > Ascomycota > Dothideomycetes > Botryosphaeriales > Botryosphaeriaceae > Neofusicoccum > Neofusicoccum parvum. The sequence continues at coordinate 629,878 of CP087222.1, read as the reverse complement.
CTCATCGGTGCCGGCCAGGATGCGCGCTGGGAAAGGTTCCGTGTGGGCCTCGCGGAGGATGGCCGCAGAGTGGTGGTTCGAGAAGGCTGGAAGAAGATCCTGGAGTAACGCTCAGCCACGGCGCTTTCATCCGAGCATACACTTACTTCGGCGCACTTGAGAATAGGTTTGTATAACGATGCATAGACTGATGGCTGGCGTTTTGGATTAGGAGAAAGTCGATTGAAATCATCTCACAAGGACGTTGGGATACTAAGAAAGACCGGCGTTTCAAGACCCCACAGCATCATTGTCTGATGCTGCAGGATCGTACTTTTGTTCTTCGGTAAGGATTCCATCATGATGAACCATAGCATGAGTGCCCAGCGGAGCACGAACAACGTCGTGAACAGTCACTGTCATAGCTCAATCTTTAATAACAACCTGACTGAAGGACACTTTCTTAGTACAGCCTCTAGGTTTGTGCTTGGGATGATGCCAATGGCCTCGCAAGCAGATCAAAACACTGGGAATTGACGCATCCATCCAGATGGGCTCTACGTATCATCTGTGACATCTTTCCATCCAAACGAGTACTTCAGCTCCCTGTATCCTTAGTCAAATTTTTGCAGGGATGGACTGCTGTGCGTAAAATCTTCAATTTTCTCGAAGGGCTTGCGTGAATATGTACGAAGTTGAGTTATCTGACAACTTGCATCGTGTTAGCGCAGGATTGGAAACATCAAGGCAATGAGACACATGAGAACTTGTCCCACTTCATTGTAACTGGACACGCTCTGGTAAATGTTTTATCATCGTCGGGTTTGTTGGACAGTTTGAGACTGGGGACATCCGCTGTCTTATGCTTAGTTCCCACCCGGTCGCTTGGTTCCAACAAGCCTCTCGACCTTTTAACGTACCTGATCCATCACGCACCGCCTAGCAATACCCTGTTCTTATCGACTCCCTTCGATACTAACTAGACTACAGCCACCGAACAGAAACGGGTCGGAGTTGAGGACGCTTCGTTGGAGTATTAGTGCCGCCAGTTGCGCCCGCATTACACATTGCCACGACGCGTCGCGTCACGTCAAGCGCCAACACGACCTCTCGGGCGAGCAATCGAGGTATGGCTTCCTCGGTGTGTAGCGGGAGAACCTCCTGAGAGTGAATGAAATAAGAGGTGTAATCCTGAACAACAGATTAGCAGAAGTGAAGGTTGCGCCCGGGTCTCCCACTCACTGCTTCACGGACCGACACTCACTTGTAACCCATCAGCAACTCTAGATGGAGACTCATACGAGGCGAGCAATTTTCGAGATAGAATTGTATATACTATTGTGGTCACTTGTACTCCTCTCCACTGACTGATGAGTACGCTGTGTCACGGATCATGGCTAGCTGAGGAGAGGGAAATCTGCCGCTTTGCAGGACGTACTGTGAGTTCCCGACGCACACGAGGTAATCGCTTAATCCATAGGTGATACGGTGATATGACGAGTCCACTCGCTGAATCCAACGAGTTCCAGTGTCGAAGGCATCTGGGAGGCAACACAGCAACCGACCGGTGCACCAGGAAGGAAGGAAAGGGGGAGACCCGCACAGCGACACCAGTCCCTCCACCTCCGCCCCTTCCGCCAGACTCCCCCTTCTCAAAAACAGGCAACCAGCGCACACCCAAGTCTCCGCATCAACAACGCACTGCCGCTGCTCCACCTTCCCTCCAGATCCCTGACCACCCGTGCCAACCGTGCCTCGAACCGCGTCACCACACCGCCAACCCCAGCACCCCTCACCCGTCCCCCCATCACCTCCCTCGCCCGCCGCTCCCAGCGCCGCGGAGCCAGCCAGCCAGCCAGCCAGCCAGCCGTCCTGCTGCCCAAACGGAACCACGCAGCGCGGGCGTCCGACCCAGCGCGCCGGGAGAACGACACGGGAGAGATATGCGGCACATGTGTGGCCGCACCGGCATGACGGTAACACCAAATCCTTCGCAGCAGCCGCTGCCCGAACCAGCCAGCCGTCTGCCGTGTATTTCAGGAAAGCCGAGGCTGCCGCCGATATACACGGATCACAGATCTTTCGCTACGGCCGCGACGGGCCAGGCCGTGTGGCGGGATGCGTGTTGAGACGGATGCGTCGAGGTCCCCGATGCTGGAGGGGGAGTGTTTAGGCAGGAAGGTGTGCTCCGTGCGGGCTGCATTGCATTGCATGTTGCGAACGCTAGTGTTTGTGTGACTCGGATCGGCGGGTTGAGTAGATGGATGGGGGCGTAGGATGGCGGGTTGGTGCTTGGTAGGTAGGTGAGCTGTGCGGTCGTGACGGCGGGGAGAGTGTGGTGTCAAGTTTCAGGTGGCGCAGCGCTGGGAGCGAAGCAGGGGGCCTACAGGCTACAGGAAGCACTTCCGGGATGGAAGGCGGCTGGTAGTCTGGTATGCAGGATAACGAGGATTTGGTCTGGAGAATGGAGGCAAGGGGCCGTTTGAGCAAGCGCTGATTGGGGACGTTGACTAGAGTTCCTTCACTTGAAGAAAAAATCACCAAGAAATGCTCTGATGGAGTAGCGAGAAATGTAAAGGCACCGTTAAACGTGGAATTACTTGATTGCTATTCAGAAAGTCTCTAGAAGCCAGAGCGATGGTTTCAACATAATGACAATAGCCAGCTTGCATACTTCCAATGGGCGAAGTGGCATAAGGAAGTTCAAAAATCACCTTACACGCACGGCACATCGAAACATCTGCAGCCGTCCAAATGAGACATGTCGACCGCGGCAAACCTCGACCGCCACCGCCCGCCATCTCTCTCCGTCGACACATCCCTGGAGTATGGAAGTTCCACCGCAGTTGCGGAATCCCATCTCGCTAAGTAGATGCAATGTTCAAATAGAAAAGTTGCAAGCCTAGCCATTGACCAATACAAAATTTTTATTTAGCCGCGGTTACCGCCAAGTAAATATTGATAGGTCCATTGGAGATATGAAGTCATAGCCTGATATGTCCAACGCCTTGCCGAGTTTGTGAAGATAAACAGAAAGGCATGGACATCATTGTTAGGGCAGTACCTGGCGAGGTCCGGGCAGGCAGGCAGATCCACCAGCGGGATCTGCCGCCGGTGTCAGATCCACAACCTATGCTTACATCTTCGGGCGCGGCTCTTTCCACAGGCATCGAGAATACGAACAGGTCTAGATGTGTACTGTATTACTGCTATGGAGTATTATTGTGGCCCACATGTGCCCTCTGCCTTACTGTGCCTCCGTTTCTTTTTTCTGTTGCACAATCGCCTGCACTTACCAAAAATGGCAATTGCGCTGATGCACCTAGTCAGCTTCAGCTGTACTCCTCATCACCAATGTGGCTGAGTGAGAGGCGTGATGAGCTGAAGTCGGTAAGCGATCTGCGCCCACGCTGAATGTTTTACGAAGAGAGAGTAGCACAGGTACGCATGTAGAAAAAGGCAATGTAGTGTGGAGTTCTGCGGGGCTACAAAAGACTGCAAGGCCGTTAGGCCAAGATAATGCAGGTGGCTGGATCACTGTCAGGCAGGGTCTGAGACATGGTGGGCCTTTGGAAATGCAGCAAAGAGAGCGACGAAGGGTAGCGGTGCGCGCCCCAAAAACCGTCGCTCCTCGTTGTCCCAATAACTTCACGTCTTCAGATCATCATCTTTATTCCCACCAACAGCTGGCTACGGCAACATGCTTAGGATGTGGCGATAGTGAATGCCGGGCTTCTCTTGCGCTGCACCGGGGTAGCGTCATTATCTCCGGTGCAAGGGCGCTGTGCCTCACTGCCCATCACCCGCGCCGCCGGCCTAGACCGACGTGATGGGCCACTGTCTGCTGATGATCCGCGTGCTTGCCGTTGTCCGAACCGGCCCGGGATGTCATGCGGGATGAGCAAAAAATGCGAACGAAGTAGTGGGGCGAGGGTGGGGTTGGTGGTGGGGTGAATTGATGGCTGCCATGAATCGTAAAGATGGGTTGGTTGGGCCGGATCTCCGTGATGGGTGTCTGCAAAAACTGGCGGCCAAATCGAAGCATGAGGCTATGATCAGAATAAATCGCACGGGCCAAGCATTGCGTAAATGCTTGCACTGCCGTCATAATCTGCACGATCGCTTGAGGCCGGGATTCGAAGATTGGCTTTCAGAGGAAGGTCGCGCGAGGATGGAATGTGATGTTGAGGTTGTCGTCATAGGCCTGGGATTGGTCAGCCTCATTTTCTTTCTTTTTGCCGTTGTTCGTCCTGCTAGTCCAATCAAAGCACATAGCGCGCCTGTAATTGCTTACGCCCACGTGCAGAAGCGAGAAATGCGCAGTTACATCGAGGTCAGGAGGGGTAATAGATTTTGCATTGTGATGATGCCGGACACGATAATCCAAGCCTTGATTGAGCAGAGACGTGAGGCAGGGAAGCCCGACGAGTATCCCAAGAGATGTCGTTGATGTTGAAAAAAGCTGGCATTCTGCGAGCAGGTATCAAGTGCTGATCCTTCTCTTGAGTCGCAGCTTGCATGGCTGAAAGCTGTTGCTTGCATAACGCCTAAAATTCGGGAAGACCAATCGGCGATGCCCTCTGTTCTCAAGATGGTGAGACCCAGGTCTCTCAGAGATTTTGCTCGGCTCTTTGCTGTGCCGGCGGGACCCGGGGCTGCAACGGCCTTCGCCTGTAGCCGTTTACCCGCACACGCTTCCAATAGAAGTGATGGTGGCGCTGAGTCGAAATTCATTGCCGAGATTGGTGCGAGGAATTTTAGACAAGGTCTGTGTTCTGATGGCCTGTTCCCAGGAGTGCTACTCTTTCAATCTATCGAGCCGGAGCAGTAATCCTACGCTCATCTGTATTCTTATGGACAGATACCATGACTCTCAGGGTGGGTGGTAACGCGGTCATGGCAACGATCGGCGCACTGGAAACTCGGGTATTCCAGGCATCTGGCTTCATGGGGAAGATCACCGCCTGGATGTATGCGGTCAGGCTCAATGCTATCGGATAATAGCGAAGCATGCCCTAGATGATCGGCGAGGGACGAGGGATCGAGAGGTTACACGTATTTCCGTTGAACAGGGCTTGCAAACGCGGAGAAGCGGAGGTCGGTTAAAGTGAGCGATGTAGCATGCAGGCTCTGCTGCGTTGTGAAACAAATATCCAGAAGGACGCGGATGGCGCAGTGCAGGAGACATTGACGCGAAGCGTTGGTCATGGGGAGCGGAGAGTCTGGGAGGTTTTGGGTTTGACAGCGGCCCGCAGCCGTCGATAGGATTGCATTGCCGAGCCGCGCCTCCTGGATGTTCGTGCTTGGGCTGATTTGACTGGAGGAGGTGGTAGGGCAGCCCGATATCTGCCGCTCGCGGTTAGGCCTCTTCTGGAGCATGGTGGAAACTAGCAGAGCCTGCGATTACTGGCACCTTGGCTTGATCCAAGAATACAGACACCGCGTAATCTTGGAATGAATGCAGGATAAATCCCGCAGCGCTAGGCTTGGGATTACCGCAAGTAGAGAATGAGAAGGCGACCCGACGTTGTACCAGATTGGCCTAGAAATGGCCCATTTGTTTTGCTTCGTCGACGACTTCAGGTACCAACCAAGTATGTCGTGAATGAAGGTTCAAGCGGGATGTCTGAAGCTGAGACCCGTCCAGCTGCTGGCCGAGGATCGGGAGATTGGTGACCCAGTTGGCCGGGTCGAGCTTTACTGCAAAGAGCTGTCATCGAGACAATTTAACTTCCGGATCGCTGGGAGTTACTCGGCAGTCGGGCTCAGCGCCAGGAGCATGAAAGGGCGGCAGAGACCCTGGAGAACCCTTTGCGGTAAACCGGCGGGCTCAGAGATAGCACACTAGCTGAATCGGTACATCCAGCCTCGAGACGATGCATGCCTGCCCAAGCGGTGAGCAGATCCTCAGGCCACGGCAGCGCGTCGGCAGCCACGAGACAGCTGCGAAGGCTGGTCCGGATTCGCGCGGACGTCTGAGCAGGCGTCCAGCGCGTGGGAGAGAGCAGCAATGAGGTGACAACACGGAGAAGCAGGACTTGTGATCCTTGGCAGATGGACAGGGCGTTGGAGATGAGGGGTTCGACATGATCGGCGTCCTGTGCTATATCCGATGCTGGCTGGGACTGCGGAGTGCATGCGCCTCGGGAGGGCCCCTTCGTCTCGTCAAGTAGTGGCGGGAGTGAGCACGAGCTACCGTCTGTATTGAAGTGCGGATGCAGACGGTATCCTTGTCCAAGCCTGGGCCATGGTGGCGCCTCGTTTGGCGGGGGCAGTCGAGGCCGTGGATGGAGACGTGAAGCACGGGCGCCAGCACCAGCCATTGGGCTGCACTCCCACTGCCAATGGGCTTCTGGCGCGTCATCTGTCCTGCAGGCGGACGAGCTGTGGGACTCTTGGGCGACGGGTGCGAGATTCGCCACTTGCGTGCGGCAGCAAAGGCACGTCGTAGGGACGCGGGCCAGACCGTCCACTCCGCCCCGCAGCGCGCAACGCCCGGGCAGACATGGTCCCCCACGTTTCCTGGCGCCAGGACACGACTGAAGACTGGCATGGCTTGAGATTGGATGGCCGGCGCAGTCGAGGGGCGCGGGCAGAGCCAGAGCCGTGACCGCGGCGCCGTCTCGTATCGCAGGATGGTGCAGCGATGGGAAGGGTAATGCGGACGGCTACGGCGCTGAGCGCGGTTCCGGGTTAATTGGGGAGACCGTCGGACGGGGAGGGCGAGAGGCGAGATGAGGCTGGATGGAGGAGGAGGTCCACTGCGAGCAGCCGGAGAGCGCGGTGTCTGTCACACAGCAGCAGCAGCAGCAGCCAGCGCGGGCAGGAGCGGGCACGCAAAGGCCGGGCGGACGTGCTCGCACCGATCGGCAGCGCCGGGCGCAGCGGAAAGCTTCAGAGCGCATCGCATAACGCCAGCCTGGAGCCGGCGGAGGACGTGTGCGAGGATGCGCGCAGGCCAGGGACGCAATATCAATGACCAGGGCCGGCGACGACTCCGGTCGGCCCAGCGCCGTCGGCCGCGCGCTGACCGGCTGCACGGCGGCTGCGGAGGTGACAGATCATGTCGCAGCCCGCACGCAGCAGCCGCCAGCGCTCGCCAGCCGCAACACACGGCGCGACGGTGGATCGCGCGCAAAAAGAAACAGAGGTGCTCCCTGCGCCGGCACCGGCTCCCGCTCCAGTGCGAGTGCCAGCGCCCGCTCCACTCCTCCACGATCGCATCCAGCCCGTGCATGCGCGGCGCTCGCGGAAACGGGGGAGCGCTTCCGACGCCACGAAGCTTTCCCGATCAAACGCTGCCTGTGGTCGAATGGAGAACGCGTGTTCGCAGATCCAGCGGCCAGCCCTTGGGCGCGGGAGCCGCTGCGGCCTCTCAGTCGCCAGGAGACGCGCATCCTCGCACACGGCGGTCGTGCGACACCGCCGCCCTGCCGATGCCTGCTGGCCCGCCGCTCAACGCCCTGCCGCGCTCGCGGGCTGATGACGTGCAGCCGGCGACGGCGAGTCATGGCGTGCTGCAAGGCCGTCGCCGACGACGTGCTGCGTACAGCCCGCCGCGCCGCTCTCCACCGCGCCCATGCCGTGATGCGGTGCGCCCGCGCCGGCATGCGCGCGCGTGCTGTGCCCCAGCGCCCCAGGCCGCGCAGCTGCCAGCCAGCTCCATGGATGCGCCCGGCTGCCGGGGCGCTGCGGGCACCTGCCGGCGCAGCCAGAGCGCCCAGGCGGGGATGGCGCGGTCCCCACCGGCGGCCTGCTGTATCTCGAAACCCGCCCCATGGCAGTGCCAGAGGCTCCTCCAGGGCCGCCGGCGCGGCCGCGCCATCAGGTGAGGGCGGCGGGCTGCACACGGTGCCTGACTACGCGGATCACTGGGAGGGCGTCGCAGCTGGGTGACTTCAGGCGGCGCGGCGGCGGCCAGTGAGCGGGCGAGGAGCCGCGTGCAGGGCCGGTGTGGCGCTGTCGGCTGCGTGCCAATCGCCGCGCTACTCCCGCGGCTTTGGCGACTGCACAGGGAACCGGGGGCAAAAGCCACGGCTGACCTGTCTCTCTGACGTCCGAGCACAGTCGTATCCGGTGGCACGCTTGCGGGCTCTATGAACCCTAAGTCTCCGCTGCCTATTCCTGCGTCAACTGCGCTTGCTGTCGAAAAACCATGTCCGATCACACTCGACACTCCAGCCCCTGCCCGCGTGTGGCCTCCCGCACCCGCCGCCCAACCAGCTCGGCTGCGTTGCCCTCCTCCGCCTGGGACCGAAAATGCATCCTTCCAAGTTTGCGAGTCTTTTATGGACCGGTGGCGTCGTGGTCCAGGCTGACCAGAGCACCAGAGGCTGATGGCCTGGCATTGGCCCGCCGGCTCCCAACTTTAATACTCAACACTGCGCTCCAGATCTCCTGTATCCCTTTGTTGTACCATACTCCATATATATAATTCACCTGCTTGTCTCCATCTTCTCCTCGTTGCACCTCTTCCGAGCACGCTGTACCATTGTTGTTGTTGCCTACCAGCTACGAGTCATGGCACCCCAGGAGCACATCCCGCCGGTATGCTGCATCACACAGCTGCTCTCCTTCCAAGCAAGGTACTGACATTGCGGGATTGCAGGCAGCGAGTATACTAGGCGTACGTGCTGTGCACCGAGACCCAATTCTTCTTCGCGCTGACATTAGCACCGTCTACAGACTATCGGCACTGGTAAGTGATGCAGGCCAAGTCATCGAGCATCCGTGCTAACCCTTCCCAGTGTAAGGCAACCAGCAAAAAATCCATCTCCACAACAGGCTGCTAACGCTTCTGCGCCAATTGAAGATGCTGGTGTGTTCAGGTTTGTCATTCTGGCTCCGTTCGGTGCGCGAAGGCCGCGGTCTAATTTGAGTGACAGATCATTCCACAGTACGCAAGAGTTCCCACCTGCCGCTGAGTCAGTTCTTGACCGGAAACAGAATCGTCACCAATTGGCGGCATAAGCAGACCGACGGCCTGCCATGGATCATGCCCTTCCTGTGGGCTGCCGGTGAGCCGCCTTGTTGCCGATCTAGCCAGCCACCATCTGACTTGTCTCAGCCGCCGTGCCGTTCGGCATTTACAACATCGTTCAGGTCCGTGCCTGCCACCCCGACGATATGCGCGCCGCTCTAACCATCACCAGAATTTCAACATCCCCCTACAGGTGCAGCCTCAGGTGTTCTGCGCCTTGACACTGATCTGCTGGGCGCAAACTTTGATCTACCATGAGTGCGTGCTCTCCTTAGTGTCAGCGGCACTCGGCTGATGGCTTGCAGTCACTGGAGGGTGTGGACAGCCTCTTTGGCCGCCGTGATCACGGGCTTGGTCTCCGGAGGTGTTGAGGCGCTCCTGATCTTGACCTTGAGAGTAAGCGACATTTGCGCTGGCCTGATCTGCACGTCACTCACACATGCCAGGGGCCCTACTCAAGAGGCGTGGAATGGCCCATCGTCACAGTGGGCGTCATCGCAGCTGTGCTGCTCGCTGTTGGCCTGCTTCCCATGTACTGGGAACAGTGGAAGCGCAATGGAAGAGCCAAGGATATCAGTATGTCTCTTCAGACGCTGTTGAGCCCCCTCGCTTACCGACACGATCAGGCTTCCTGTTCCTTGGGACGGATTTTGCCGGCGCGCTCTTTTCATTGATGGCCTTGGGTGAGTCTATCACAGGACACGGTGCTGCTGGCGGGATGCTGATTAGTTCTCCTAGTCGTCCAACAGACTTTCGACTATCTCGGCGGCATTCTTTACATTGTCTGGTATGTTGCATCCCGTGAAAACTGCACTGCAGCTTTCTGCGTTCTAGACCGCGCCCTTTTCCATGTGCGCCAATACCTGCTGCCTACAAGGCCCTCCAAATCAAATCTGGCATCCGCGAAGCTTAATTTAAGCATGGAAGAGTCATGTCAACGCTAACGACTCAAAGCATGGTCCTCGAAATCGGCATCTTTCTCTGGCATTTCTCATGGGTATACCGCAACCGTCGCGCCCTTAAGGAGGCCAAGCGCGCCGGGCTGTCCTACGACCAGTACATTGGCGATGACGCAAAGCTGCCGAAGACACACTCGAGCGCATACCACCCAGACGGCTCGCGTAACAACAGCCTCACGCCGCACACCACACTCGACCAAGCTCCCTCCGTGCACTCTGAGAAGGTCGAGGAGACTACCAGCGACCGGGCCGACACCGATAGGGACCTCGAGAGGAATACGTGATGATATCTTTCTCGGTATATTTTGAGCCATTTTCTTCTGCCTACAAAAGGAAATGTTCGACACGGCATGTGTCCATGGAGTTTTCTGGCCAAAAGCAAATTTTCTCTTAAGCGAGCGTAAAAGAAAAAGATGCTAGATGCAGAACTTAGGTTAAGGGCGGGTATCTGTGAGCATTTTCATGCAGGACTGGTATACGGTGTACGGCGTTTGTTATCCGAGGCGCAGAGAACCTCACGGGATTGGACAGCCGATGGGCTCGGAAGGGACTTGCCGGTTTATTTATGTAGAATCACATTTCGGTTACCCATGGCAGCGTCCTCTTTCCTCACAAGTGCGCCTGATGAGGCACAGTCGGCGGTTATCTTTGGGAAGAAAAAAGCTCCACTTCACCGTCGCGAGAATTGACCATTCATTGGACCTGTTAGACGCCTGGGGCATGACGCAACCCGACGCAGCGGACGGGCCTGGAGCGTGCTCTGCGGGCCCCCATATGCCGGGCGGCCTTTTGCCCTTCTACAACAAACATCAGTCCATTTTGCCAGTCTTGACGCATCTTTGCCCTCTCACGCGGCCCCCTTTTATTGACGATGAGTTGGGCGATGCTTCGACCAAGATTACTCAAACAGGCAGTGAACGGCAAGCCGAGGTCCGGCCTTGGAACGCCTCAACCGCGCCGCCAGAGGAACGCCCCCCAGAAACGGCGGCCACCTATATGGAGGGGTGAGCGTGTCTCTTTCTTTTTCTCTTAAATCCCTCTCTCCTCTTCGCCTGCCCGGCATTCCCTGCCACGCCATCTCGATCCTTCCTTTCTTTTTCTCCCATCTCACCACCTCCATCCCTGGCCCTCGCCACGACCGCCGTCGTCATGGCCACCACCACCACCACCACAACGACGACATCGACCGCCGCGCCGCCCACCGGGCACATCACGCTCCCGCCCTCCCCCCCGCTCCCGCCCCCCTTCATCTCCTGCCCTACAATCCCCAACCTCCGCGACGCCGGCGGCCACGCGCTGCCGGCGGCCTCGGCCATCCGGCGGCGCACGCTGCTGCGGTCGGCGGACCCGTCGCGCGCGGACGCGGCCGGGCTGGCGACGCTGGCGGCGAGCGGCGTGCGCGCGCTGTTCGACCTGCGCAGCGCGCCCGAGATCGCCGGCGCCGGCGGCGCGAGGGACGACTTCGGCCGCGGCGTGAGGCGCGTCTGGTGCCCGGTGTTCAGGGACGACGACTACAGCCCCGAGAGGCTGGCCGGGCGGTACGCGCAGTATGCGACTGAGGGGACGGAGGTACGTGCGCTCTCTTTTTGATTTTTTTTTTTCACTATTGCTTTCTCGTGTTCGGGTTCTCTTTTGGGGGGGTTACTCTCTTTGCTTTCTTTTTTGTTTGTGCGTGGGGAGAAGGGGGTGGGCATGGCATGTGCCGGGAGCGTAGGGAGTGAGACATTTGGGGGGAAAAGAAAGCAATGGGAAAAATGGTGGTGTGAGGTGTTGGTGCTGATGATGATGGCCACGGGCGTAAGGAGGAGAGGGGAAAGTGGAGAGAAAGGGGAGGGGCTGACCGGTGTATCGGGAGTGACATGTTGTCCACCTCGGAGATACCATTGGCTGCGATTCTGCGGTGGGCGGAACTTCCCGGCACGTGGTCATGGCCAATGTGCAAGAGAGGGGATCTTTGTGTGCGGCGCAGGGTGATTGAAGGAATTGTGTCCAGGCGTTGTTGTGTGCGGCACGGGCTGACGAAAGGTGTGATATGCAGGGCTTCGTGGCTGCGTACGGCGACATCCTCTCCCACGGCGGCGGCGCGTTCGGCACGATTTTCAGGCACATTGCTGCTTCCGCCTCTGAGAAGCCGGATGCATTTGTGGTCCACTGCACCGCGGGTAAGGACCGAACAGGCGTGTTTGTGGCGCTGTTGTTGTCAATGCTCGGGGTTGAGGACGATGCCATTGCGGATGATTACGCGCTCACGGATGCGGGACTCGCACATTTGAAGCCGATGCTTGTGCAGCGGTTGATGAACAGTCCTGCGTTCAAGGATGAGGGTGCTGGCAGGCAGGGTGCTGAGAGGATGCTTGGCAGCAGGTACGTGGATGCTCTTATTGCACTGGCTCGTGCATTCTGGGTTCGCGGAGTTAGCGTGAAAGCCGAGGCGCGGAGAAAGAAGCTAATGACACGTTATAGGAAAGAAAACATGCTGGCTTGTCTGGCCATGATTCGTCAGAAATACGAAAGCGCGGAAGGATACGTTCGGACCGTCTGCGGGATCACCGCCGAAGAGATTGACCGCATACGGCAAGTCATGGTTGTGCACGAAAAGCAATCTCAAGATGAAGAAACACGCAAAGCTGTGTTGTAGAGGATAGGGTTGGGACATAGATTTATCACTTGAGCTTGGTTAAAGCCTGTAATTTAATGGTAGATTTGGGAGAAGGAAAGATAGGGAAAGGTGCAATACCATACGGGACAGGGAGGATTGCTATTTCTACGCTATAGCAACCCCATTATTCAATTCTTTGAAGACTGAACGAAAGAATATAGCTTATAATGAATTAATTTGAATTCTATATTTAAAGAATCTTGTGCTCCGTCTCTGCCGGACTGTCGTCCCAATGTGGGTTTCAAGTGAAGCTGGCTCTGGTCTCTCGTGGTCTAAGCGGATTGCTGAGATTCTGTCAGGTTTAATTGGTTTATTCAACGGATTACTTCGTCCGCGAGTCCAACAATTATAGCGAGACAAAAATAATTGCTACCACATACGAAAGCCTACATACACTCGTACCATAACCGGAGAATGCCCGATCTTCGAATGTCATTCGCTATGAGATGTATGGAGAATGCTCCGCGGGACAAAGAGATTGGCTAAAGACTCCGATGGCTTATTGGCTTCCGCACCATTGGGTTAAGCTTATCCTCGCTCTTAACATTTCCTTTCTTTTCCTATCAGCGCACACCCGCGAATTCTTACGGAATCGATACGTCTTGCTTGAAACCTTGGTGATTTTCGACTGCTGACGCGGGAAGGGACCCACCTGTTCGGCTCTGGCTGTCGTTTGCAGCTCATCGGTCGCGGTCGCTTGCGCTGAAATGGAGGGCGAACTGGAGATGCGGATGTCGATGACTTTCATTTCTTTCACTGGCAATCAGCCACAATAGTGGCTGCTCCAAACAGTGAGGCGACCGGTTGTCTTTTGCCCACCTGATGGCTCCCTGTATAGCGGGGCATGATGCAGTCTGCTGTTTCCCCACCATCCGGGATGGACCTGGGTTGATCGCGGGATGTTGTATCTTGCGTAATGGTTTCTTATTCGCAGGAACTAAGTATTTGCCACAAGATCTAAGCGTTGCATGATGTGAGCAGTCACAAAGTGGTGTGCAATGAATGTACAATGAAGTCAGCTCCGTAGGGCTTTCAGCTGAAAGAGGCTTTTACACGCTGCGAACTGGTCGTGCTCTGAGTGTCAATCGAAATCTGGAAGACAGTGAGTCCAGAGATCATCGTCAAGAGCCGTAGCCTTTGAAGGTCCCATCAAGGAGCAGGCATTCTGAGATTGTTAACCAACAGTTGGAAAACTCTGTGAGCACGGTGAGCTCTTGCATGTCGTGCCAGATCTGCGCAGTGACGTAGCGATCTTCCCTGTGTCTGGGGGATTAGGGTTGCTTCGTTTGGTCGTCGTCGCTAAGGCTCAACCGCGAGCCGTCCGTGTTGCTGCCTCTCGGGAGGCCGATCTCGGTCTTGAGCTTTATTTCGATCGTCACGCACCAAGCCTTTCCCTGCAAATATTTCTGCGAGAAAGATTTTACTCCGGATTACGCGGCCTAAATCCAAAGCTGGCAATATGTGTTCTCAAAGGACGAGTGTGGTTGATGTTGTGGCTGTCCATGGCTCCTGTGTTGGAGGACAGAGCGTTGGGGATGACAGATTACACCGTTGGATCCGTGAGAGCCGTGGGCAAAAGTCGGGGCCAGGGCACTTATCGCGAATGCTATTTTCGCCTTGCAGATCAGGTACCATGACTTCCACGCGCACATCGCAGAGGCCTGATTTTCCAACATGACGTCTGGCGCGAAGTTGGCGCTGAAAATCTCTCGGACAGAACGAGGATGCATGAGGCGAGTTCACACACCTCGTATCGTGCGCCGTCGAAGCGCCTTACGACCGTATAGCATGGCCATTGACAATGGCGCACAGCAACACGACGCAGTCAAGACAAAAGGTTCGAGGGCGAGACGACCGAATGCAAGTAGGTGGAGAAGTGTTTCCTCTCAGTTACATGGCGTCTGCCCGCCTTATGGAAGGCCTTGTCTCGGGCAGCTGTCGATAAGTGCCCGCAGACGCGGTCCGGGGAGATCAATCAAGAGAGTCAGGGGCGGATCGCCAGCCGCAACAAGCTTAAAGGAGAAGGAGGCTGCCTGACAATGACATCAAGCCGGGCGCACGCCGGACGGCCTTACGAGGCTGGTGGCGACGGCGCAGCCAGAGAGCGCGAGCCGGCTGCCCGTTGCAATCGGAGGCCGAGCTGGATAGATGGCGCGCACCAGTCGTCTGGCGGACATGCCCCGGGCGGAGGGCTTGGCCGTTCATGCGTCCCCTGCGCGGGTGGTGCGAGATTGATGCTTCGCGAAATGACTGCGGAGGACGTGGCGGGAGCCCTGTCGGCCGGCAGCCGGGGCCACGCCAACGCCAACTCCAACGTCGCATTGCCGCGCTGTTACAGGTCGCGGGCGCGTGTGCGAGAGAGTGGCTGAGGAGCGCAGGAGCGCAGGAGCGCAGGAGCGGACTGCGGCCGGACTGGCCGTCGGACGCTCGCGGACAGGGCCCCAGTGGGCGGGCGCAGCCACTGCACAGCCGCCGGCCGCCGAGTGACAGCGGGCAGCAGCAGCGAGTGGGAGACGGCGCAGGGCAAAACGAGGCTTGGCAGGCACCTCGGGCCCTTCGGCAGGCCGCAGGGCTGCGCTGCCATTGGCCGGCGCGCGCCCATCGTGCGGCAGCGACTGGCAGCCCCACAAGGATGCGCGTAGCGCCGCGACCTCACGATGTTCATTTCCAAACCACGTTTCCTGAAACATGCGGAACACCTCCTGGTCTGCGGCCTCTATACCGCTCGTGGCCGCCTGGCCGCCCTTCAAAACGCCAGTGCCGCCCCGTCCTTTTTGCGAGCGTTCGTTTTGGTGCTTTCTTGCTACAAGTCTTTCACCACCACTCTCACTACTCTCTTTGTGCTGGCCATATTCGTGAGCCTTTTCTTTCTTCGTGCCGCGCGCCACCCGTTCATTCACACGCTCCCTGTCAATCCTTTTCCCCAGCGCCCGGCCGCTGCGACGCTCTCTCTCGTGTTTGAAACCGACGATTCCCGAAGCACCGCCCACCATGCGTTCCTCCACCTTTGCTGCTGCTGGTCTGGCAGCCATCATTCCTTCCGCCTTCGCGCAGACCTACTCCGACTGCAACCCGACGAATGCCTCTCAATTCCCTTGCCCTGTCAATGCTGGCCTGAACGTCAAGACCTTTGACAGTGATTTCACTTCCGCGAAGAACACCAGCTGGAGCTATGTTGCCCCTTCCGTCAAGTACGACACCACCGACGGCGCTGCGTTCACCGTCAGCAAGCGCGGGGAAGCCCCTACCATCAAGACCGACTTCTACATCTTCTACGGAAAGGTCGAGGTCACCATGAAGTCCGCCCCTGGCCAGGGTATTATCAGCAGTATCGTCCTGCAGTCCGAGGACCTGGACGAGATTGACTGGGTAAGCAGCTCCGCTACCATGAACATGTTCTGCCACATGCTAATCCTTATTAGGAATTCCTTGGTGGCAACAACGGAATTGTCCAGACAAACTACTTTGGAAAGGGTAACACCACCACTTACGACCGTATGCAGCAGTTCGACGTTGCCACCCCTCAGGATACTGCCCACACCTACTCTGTCGACTGGACCAAGGAGTCGATCGTCTGGGCCATTGACGGCACTGCCGTCCGCACTCTCAACTACGCTGATGCCAACGGCGGCAGCAACTTCCCCCAGAGCCCCATGAATGTTCGTCTTGGCATCTGGGCTGGTGGTGATCCCGACAACGACTACTGGACCATTCAGTGGGCTGGTGGCAACACGACTTACGATGCCGCCGCTGGCATGCCCTGGTCGATGTATGTGCAGGATGTCAAGGTCACCAACTACAACCCTGGCTGCTCCTACAACTACACCGACACCTCCGGATCCTCTGAGAGCATCAGCATCAACACTGGTGGCTGTGACACCGTTGGCACCAGCCCCACTGCCTCTGCCAGCGCCTCTGGTTCTGCTTCTGCTACTGCTTCGGGTGGTGCCGCTGGTGTTGGTGCGGACGGCGCTGTTGCTAGCCAGACTGCCGCTGATGGTGGTTCTGCCAGTGCGACTGGCGGCGACGTTAGCCCTACTAGCCCCGCTGGCTCTGCTTCCAGTGGCACCGACGTCAGCGAGACGGATTCTGGTGCTTGCATCCCCGTCACCACCGTTGTGACTCAGACTGTCACTCTTCAGCCTGGCGAGACCGCCCCTGTTCAATCGTCCGCTACGCCCTCTACGACTGCCGATGTCGAGGGAGGAGCTTCCAGCAGCATCCCCGTCGAGACCTCTACCACCGATGAACTCGGCAGTGGCACCATGACTCTTTCGGCTCCCACGGGAACTGATTACCCTATTCCTTCGGAGGCTCCCGTGACTAGCGGCGTCGAAGGCGGTGCCTCGACGCCCGTTGCTTCGGTCACCACTCCGGTGAACACCCCTACTCCTACCCCGCCCATGTTCACTGGTGCGGCTGCTCCTACTGCCATGGGGGGCGCTAGGAACGCGCTGTTGCTTGGTGGTGTTGCCGCCATTCTGGCGCTGTAAAAAGCCATTTCTGGGTGTTGGATTTCCCACTTCAGGACCTTACATACTTTCGTTTCATTCTTGTCCAGTATATTTTGGCTTTACTTTCTGAGAGGCGACTGAGTCGCGGAAGTGACGGGTCGTAACCTAGTTACAGAGTGACAGGTTAATGGTTTGGTGCGAATTTGGTCGACGATAGACCTCAAGATATCCCACTTGCAGATTCCTGCAGTGCAATTTATGAATTTCAATGAATGACAAACCTAAGAGACCAAAGGCCTGATGCAAATTTTCAATGAATCTGTGGTGTTGGAAAAGTGCTTCACTGTCAGTCCTCCGAGGAGCTGGCACGTGCCCCAGTAGCCAACGCCGACGATATGCCGACGCCAAGGCGGGACGCCGCTTGCTGCCCGCCAGGCCGCTGTACGCGCTTCTCGCGACGCGTCGCTGATCCCGCAGCTTGCCTCCAGACACTCCAGCGACCGGAGCCTGAGCGCATCACAGCCAACTGCTCGCGCCCCACGACCATGATCGCGTGAGCTTTCGATCACCACGCACAGATCTCACCCTACACGACACCGTCATCGTCCTGAGCCAAGGCGCGCGACATCCTCGAAGCGCAGTGCGCACCGCGGGTCACCATGTACATCAAACAGATTATTATCCAGGGCTTTAAGAGGTGCGATTGCTGGAGCGAAAATGAAACCCCGCGCTGACCCGTTCCATAGCTACAAGGACCAGACGGTTATCGAGCCCTTCTCGCCCAAGCACAATGTTATCGTCGGGCGCAACGGATCGGGCAAGAGTAACTTCTTCGCCGCAATTCGCTTCGTCCTTAGCGACGCATACACTCAGATGGGACGCGAGGAGCGTCAGGCTCTGCTCCATGTAAGCGCGCGCTCACTCTTGCGGGTGATACACAAGACTGACGTCTCGCAAAGGAAGGTTCTGGTTCCGCCGTGATGTCGGCATACGTGGAGGTCATCTTCGACAACAGCGACGATCGATTTCCCACTGGAAAGCCTGAAGTCATCCTCCGCCGCACCATTGGCCTCAAGAAGGACGAATACTCGCTCGACCGCAAGAACGCGACCAAGGCCGACGTCATGAACCTGCTGGAGTCCGCCGGTTTCTCGCGATCGAACCCGTACTACATTGTCCCACAAGGCCGTGTCACTGCGTTGACCAACATGAAGGACGGTGAGCGCTTGCTCCTGTTGAAGGAAGTTGCTGGTACACAGGTCTACGAGGCCAGAAGAAGCGAGAGTTTGAAGATCATGCAGGAGACAGACAACAAGCGCTCCAAAATTGACGACCTTCTGGCCTATATTCGAGAGCGTCTGGGGGAGCTCGAGGAGGAGAAAGAAGAGCTGAGGGCTTACCAGGAGAAGGACCGCGAACGAAAGTGCCTGGAGTACACTATCTACCACCGGGAGCAACAGGAGATCGCAAGACTACTGGAAGCTATGGATGAACAGAGGCAGGCTGGTGTCGATGAAACCGACGACAACCGGGAGCGTTTCGTACAAAACGAGCAGGAGATTGCTCAGATCGACACTGAGATTGCTGAGCTCAAGCAGCAGATCGAGTTCCTCAAGGTCGACAAGCGCCAGCTCGAAGACGAACGCCGCGAAACGGCGCGTGACAAGGCTAAGATCGAGCTTGAAGTCAACGAGCTCACTGACGGCCAGGCGGCCGCAAAGCAAGCCAAAAGTCGGCACGATTCTGACCTGAGGGAGGTCCAAGAGCAGATCAGACAGCGCGAACAGGAGCTTGCGACTATCATGCCGGAGTACAACCAATTGAAGGAGCAAGAAGCCACCATTAGGACCCAGCTCGCCGATTCCGAAGGTATTAGGCAGCGCTTGCTGGCGAAGCAAGGACGGACATCGCAGTTCAAGTCAAAACGTGAGAGAGATGATTGGCTCCGCAAGGAAGTCGATGAGGTCAACGTGTCTTTGGCGACGCGCAAAGCAATTGCCATGCAAACGACTGAAGACATTTCTGAACTGGAGACCGAAATTGGTCGTTTGGAGACCGAAGTCGCCGAACTCCGCTCCACCATCGAGAACCGTGGTGAAAGTATGCAGAACATCTCAGAAGATGTCCAGAAGGCGAAAGAGGAACGTGACCAGCTCTCGGACCAGCGCAAGGAGCTGTGGAGAGAAGAAGCGAAGCTCGATTCCGTCATCAGCAACGCGCAGCAAGAGCTCAGCCGGGCTGAAAGGTTCCTTTCTCATATGATGGATCAGAACACCAGTCGTGGCTTGGCAGCTGTTCGTCGTATCAAACAGCAGCACAACCTGCAAGGCGTGTACGGTACGCTCGCAGAGCTTTTTGAAGTGCCAGACCGGTACAAGACAGCCGTCGAAGTAACAGCCGGAGCTAGCCTTTTCCATTACGTTGTCGACAATGAGCAGACCGCCACAAAGGTTCTCGAGCAACTGCAGAAAGAGAAGGCTGGACGGGTCACTTTCATGCCTCTTAACCGCCTCAGGTCCAAGCCTGTCAACATTCCCAAGGCTAGCGATGCCCTGCACATGATTACCAAGCTCCAGTACGACCCCCAGTATGACAACGCCTTCCAGCATGTTTTCGGTAAAACAATCATTTGTCCCAACCTCCAGGTGGCCGCACAGTATGCACGCAGTCATGCAGTCAGTGCCATCACTCCTGAAGGAGATCGCGCGGACAAGAAGGGTGCTTTGACTGGTGGTTTCCATGACCCTCGGAATTCTCGCATTGACGCTGTGCGCAACGTGGCAAAATGGCGCAAGGAATTTGAGACCCACAAGGCACGCCAGACGGAGCTGAGGCGATTGAGTGAGCAGAAGGACCAGGAGATCACACGAGCTTACGGCGAGCTCACAAAGATCGACCAGCGACGACAGCAGATGGAAAACAGCTATGGCCCCATGAGACAGGAGCTCCGTGGAAAGATGAACGAGCTGCAGAATAAGAGGGAAGCTCTCGAGGCCAAGCAAAGATCCAGAGATAACATCGAAGCGAACGTCCGCGAGCTGGGCGAGCAGCAGGAAGCTTACGAATCGGAACTGGCTTCTGACTTTAAGAAAGCCCTCTCGCGCGAAGAGGAGCAGCAACTCGAGTCTCTTGCTGGTCCCATCCAAGACTTGCGCAGGCAGCTTTCCCAAATCAGCACCAACCGTGCTGAACTTGAGGCAAAGAAGACCACGCTTGAGTCTGAGCTCCGCGAAAACCTTCGGCTGCGTCTGGATCAGATCAATGCCCAAGGAATCGAGGACGGCACGGATGATGGCAGCAGCAGTTCTTCGAAACTCAAGGACCGCCAGCGTGAGCTCAAGCGCATCGATAAGGCTCTCGGGACTGTCGAGAAGAGGCTGCAAGAGGCCGATCAAAACATCGATCAAACCAATGCCCAGCTTACTGAGCTTGAGAAGAACAAGGCCGAGAAGCAGACTGAGCAGGAAGAGGTGGCACGAGCCATTCAGCGCCACCAGAAGAGGATGGAGAAGAGCATGACTAAGAAGTCATTGCTGAACGACAAGAATCAGGAATGTCAGAGGAACATCCGTGACTTGGGTGTCTTGCCGGAAGAAGCGTTTGAGAAATATCAAAACATGGCATCCGATAAGGCAAGTTATCCCTTCTTGGTAGCAGTGAAGGCGTCTAACTGTATGCACAGGCTCTGAAGCGCTTGCACAAGATCAACGATGCGCTGAAGAAGTACTCCCACGTCAACAAAAAGGCCTTTGAGCAGTACGCCAACTTCACAAAGCAGCGGGACACGCTCATGAAGCGTCGTTCAGAGCTCGACTCCAGTCAAAAGTCCATTGAGGAGTTGATTGAGGTCCTTGATCAACGTAAGGATGAGGCTATTGAACGCACCTTCAGGCAAGTGAGCCGCGAGTTCGCCGGTGTCTTTGAGAAACTTGTTCCTGCTGGCAAGGGTCGTTTGATTATCCAGCGGAAGAGTGACAGCCAAGCCAGGGCTGAGCAGGATGAGGAGGACAGCGAGGAGGAGGAGAGGAGACAAAGCGTTGAGAACTACACTGGTGTTGGAATCAGCGTTAGCTTCAACTCGAAGCACGACGAGCAACAGAGAATCCAACAGCTGAGTGGTGGACAGAAGAGTAAGTTTGGGCAGCTAGTTTTTCCCTTCGCTCGATTGCTAACTGGGTCTATCAGGTCTGTGCGCTCTTGCCCTGGTTTTCGCCATCCAGCAGTGCGATCCAGCGCCTTTCTACCTCTTCGACGAGATTGACGCCAACCTGGATGCCCAATACCGCACGGCCGTGGCGCAGATGCTGCAGACGCTGTCCAACAGCACGGAGGGCGGTGGCCAATTCATTTGCACAACCTTCAGGCCGGAGATGGTCATGGTCGCGGAAAAGTGCTACGGTGTCAGCTACACCAACAAGACCAGCAGCATCGACGTGGTCGACCGCGAGACAGCCATGAAGTTCATCGAGGGACAGCAGAAGCCGGGAGCTTGATTGGGTGCAGGAAGAGGGGATGTGTTTGCTTTCTGTAGGACTCGGTATGCTGAGAGAAGGTCTCGGGAATGGGAGTCGGGGTTTGGGTGGTTATTTGCATCCGCTCGGGCGTTAGAAAGGTGTTGATTTGTGTTTCCTCCGAGCAGTTGCGCGTTCGGATGCTCCGCCGGTCGGGATGTGCGGTAGGGATGACTGCAGGCCGCGATGGCGCAATCGCAGAAATGTATGGCGAATTCGCCGTCTATCGTACCGACCACCACCATCCTCAGGAGCGAATGAACCACGCTCCCCAATGCAACGCTCGCCCGGCTTCCTCGGCCGACGATGAACCTTCAATGCAGCTAATCAGCCACGCGCCGGCCCCCACCAGCCTTCAGCTGCCGTGGGGCTGATAAAGCCGCGCGTAGAGGTGTGCGGCAGTTTCCAGACGCCGCTTAAAACGGCGCGTGCTGCGTGTGTGGGATATTCAATTTTCGAGCTCTGCTGTCTGCCCTTCTCCAGCCTCTTCGTGAAAGCAGTGACGTTCGTAAGGCCCACAGGGGCGCAGAGACCAACTACCCCGCGCGGAGCTTCTGACCTGCTTCTTTTCCGCCTCTTTTCCTCTCTCCCGAAAAAGACAAGCAGACAGATATCCTCCAACATGGCCAAAAGACCCAACTTCCTCGTCATTGTCGCCGACGATCTGGGATTCTCTGACTGCGGCTGCTTCGGCTCAGAAATCCAGACACCCAACATCGACGCTCTGGCTGAGGATGCATCCGCCACGCGATTCACCAATTTCCACGTTGCGTCCATGTGCTCTCCCACCCGGTCGATGCTGATGGTATCCCCCCCGAGTCTATGAGTGACCCCAACTTGGAATTGACATTGCTGATTTCCGAAGACAGGAACGGACAATCACATAGCCGGGCTGGGCTCGCTCGCAGAGCTGGTGCGCCAGTCACCCGCGCATCAGGGAAAGCCTGGGCACGAGGGCTACTTGAACGAGCGTGTCGTGGCGCTGCCTGAACTGCTGCGAGACGGCGGTTACTACACGATCATGGCCGGGAAGTGGCACTTGGGGCTCAAGAAGCAGCACAGCCCGCAGGCGAGAGGGTTCAAGCGGTCCTTCTCCCTCCTGCCAGGAGCGGCCAACCATTACGGTGAGCATCGCGGCGGAGCCAGCTTCCAGCGTCTGCGCCTCCTTCCAGCGTCCATCCGCTGACGGCCCAGCGCAGGCTACGAGCCCCAATACCAAGACCAGATCAACGAACCGGGCCCCTTCTTCGACTCGGTGACGCGCGCGCTCCACATCGAGGACTCGGAGTACGTCGAGCAGCTGCCGGCCGACTTCTACTCGTCCGACTTCTACGCGAGCAAGCTCATCTCGTACCTGGCGGAGCGCACGCCGGACGAGAAGGCGCAGCCCTTCTTCGCCTACCTCCCCTTCTCGGCGCCGCACTGGCCGCTGCAGGCGCCGGCCGAGTCGATGGCCAAGTACCGGGGCGCGTACGCCGACGGGCCGGCGGCGCTGCGGCTGCGGCGGCTGCAGCGGCTCAAGGAGCTGGGGCTGGTGGACGCGGGCGTGGTGCCGCACGAGGTGGTGGCGACGGCGGGCGAGGCGCCCGAGTGGGCGGCCATGGACGCGGACGCGCGGGCCAAGTCGGCGCGCGCGATGGAGGCGTACGCCGGCATGGTCGACCGCATGGACTGGAACGTCGGCCGCGTCGTCGCGCAGCTGAAGGCCGCCGGCGAGTACGACAACACGCACGTCGTCTTCATGTCGGACAACGGCGCCGAGGGCGCGTCCATCGAGGCCCGCCCCGTGCTGGGCGACCACGTGCTCGCGCACCTGGAGAGGTACTACGACAACTCGCTCGACAACATCGGCCGGCGCGACTCGTTCGTGTGGTACGGCACCCGCTGGGCCCAGGCCGCTACCGCGCCTAGCAGGCTGCATAAGCGCTTTAGCACCGAGGGCGGCTGCCGCGTGCCGCTGGTGCTGAAGCCGGCCGGCGGCAGGTCGGCCGGCGGGAAGATCGCGGACGCGTTCTGCACGGTCATGGACATCGCGCCGACGTTCTTGGAGCTGGCCGGGCTGAAGCATCCCGGCACGGTGTACAAGGGGAGGGAGATCGCGCCGCTGCGGGGGGCGAGCTGGACGAAGTTTATCGAGGCCGTGCGGGGGTCGGAGGAGAAGAGGGTCAAGACGACGGTGCATCCGGAGGACTATGTGGTTGGGTTTGAGGTTGCCGGCAGCGCAGGCCTGATCAAGGGGAGGTGGAAGCTGACTTACGTGCCGTTTCCGAAGGGGCCGCAGAGGTGGGAGTTGTTTGACTTGCTGGAGGATCCGGGAGAGACGACGGATTTGAAGGAGAAGGAGCCGAAGGTGTTTGAGGAGCTGCTGGGCGAGTGGGAACGGTACAAGAAGGAGGTGGGTGTGGTTGGGCTGGCGGGCGAGCTGGATGGAATTGCGCCGAATGTGGATGAGTTCGAGGATTCGACGAAGTGGATTCGGTGGATTGGAAAGAAGAATGTGCCGGAGCAGCTGGCAGGAAAGATTCCGGCGTAGAGTGGCCTTCGGAAAGGATGGTGACGGTAGACACATCATCTTTACTCGCTGCCGGATTGGGTGTTTAGGCCCTCTCGTGGCCGCCGATAGGGCTTTAAATTCCGACTGCGCCACCCAACACCTACTTCGACTCACCATCCTCTGCACTTCGCCATTTCGTCATGTCTGCCGACGAGACTCAGCTGCATCGACGCCGGCCGGCGGGTGCGGACGAGGAGCCGCAATGCTTGCGCAGTACTAACCAGATCAAGTCTTACGGTAATATACTCTTCTATGCCATACACGAGAAGCCATTGATTGTGCACATTAGATTCAACTCAACCCTTGGTCGCTTCCACTGTGGAAAAGGCTGAGCTTGCGTCACCGGACAACACCTACAACCACCTCGCCAGAAAACCGCTACGGTGGAGATTCAGAGAGGGAGCCAACAAGTGGTGGGCCTGGGAAGCCATGGCCGCCATCATTAGCACCGC
Source organism: Neofusicoccum parvum (assembly GCA_020912385.1). Taxonomy (NCBI): domain Eukaryota; kingdom Fungi; phylum Ascomycota; class Dothideomycetes; order Botryosphaeriales; family Botryosphaeriaceae; genus Neofusicoccum; species Neofusicoccum parvum. Next base: position 605,330 of record CP087222.1, on the reverse strand, counting down.
ATCTTTGGTTGCCGTAATGGCGCTGCTTGCCTTCATCAACGGCAAGCCGCTGTCATACTGGCGCTTCTCGATGATGCCCAACGCTGTAGTTGCTACTCTCATGACTGTAGCAAAGTCATCGATGCTCCTTACCATGGCTGAAAGCATCAAACAATTGAAATGGCAGCATTTCCATTCCGGTCCGCAGCGTCTCCTTCACCTGCAATGGTTCAACAGCGCCACTACCGGGCCTTTGGGCGGCCTATCATTTTTGTGGAACATGAGGAACAAGGGCATCATGGCTTCTTGCGGTGCTGTCATCTGCATCGTAGCTTTCGCCATGGATCCGTTTTCACAACAGATCTTGTCGTATCAACCGCGTTTGGTGGAGAAGCCAGATTCTCTGCCATGGACTCCCTCAACGCAGGAGTATGTTGTAGACCCAAATGACCAAGTCAGATGTAAGTCCATGCCTTTTCTTGATTATGTGCAGGGTTAATCCGTGCAAGGGACCATGAAGCGTCCCATTATCGCAGGTTTCTACGACTATGATACCGGTCCGATCAACACATGCTCGACCGGAAACTGCACCTGGCCCGACTTTAGCACACTTGGAATTTGTGATCAATGCGCCGATGTTTCCGACAGATCTTCGAAGACGTGTGCTGCATGGGGCAGTAATACTACGGGCCTTTTTAGTGACCACAAGACTCACTGTGGCGTCTTCAATATCACCACACCAGGCGGGATTCATATGAGCGTATCGAGCGGCGTCGGGGACTATAAGAACTCACACAGAGATGTCGTGTTGAGCTACACCTACATCACGACAGCCACCCCCCCTGACTCTCAGATGGACTTTAAGAACCCAGAGTTCTACCATCTTGCCATGGCGCAGTTAAGGGACACGGATAGCTTAGTTTCGCACGGCTGGTTCCAGGAGCCGCATTGGAACATCACCGAATGTCGCTTCTCATTCTGTGCGAAGGTGTACAGGAACGTTCGCATGGTGAATACTCCACTTTATCCATCTTCCACTCTCATGTAAACTAACATTACGAACAGATTAACGGGACAATGTCATCAGACGACCCAGAGAATGTTCCGCTTGAGGCTGTTCCGAATAGCCCCTGCTGGGGAACTAAAGCACCGCCGCCTAACAGCATGTACGACTTCAAGGGCCCCGCCTGTATGGAGTTCACGAATGCGCCTAACACAGAACTCCCAAGTGGCGCAAACTCCACGTTCCTCGTCCAATATGCGGGACGGGCTGACGCGGCCTTACTTGGGCCGCTCTTGAAGTTCAAAGCGGAATATAAACTAGCATTTCGGCCCGAAGCCAACGGAACGGAGTTGAAGCAAGTCAGTAAGACTGTCACGCCTCACGGGTCCAACCCGGGCTTCAACGTCCTCGGCGGCATGGGGCACAGAGGCGACAACATCTCCAACTTCATGCACAGGGTTGCGCACAGCATGACCAACCAAGTGCGGACGAGTAGCGACGTATCCGGCAAGATTTACGGCACCGCTCTACACATGGAAACATTCATCGTGGTCCGCTGGAAATGGCTCGGCCTTCCGGTGGCCGTCATCGTCTTCGGCGTTGCCTTCCTCGTCACGACCATCGCGCTGAACTGGACCAAGAAGACGGTGCTCTGGAAGTCGAATGACCTCCCGCTCCTCACGCACGGGTTGGAGGGTTGGGATGCGGACGCGCTTGCGGGAGTGGAGACGTCTGTCGCGATCAGAAGGACAGCCGGAGAGATGAGGGCAAGGCTGGGAAGGAACGCGGACGGCGAGCTCCGGTTTTTGAGGGCGTGAGCGCTTCGTGGTGGATTTGCGGGAAAGGAAGCGAGCTGATCTGGGTCCCCTTCCGACAACGAATGGAATGGTGCTCTGATGGTGCTGTACCGGTATTGGGAGAGTTAGCGTTAGTAGTCATTCGCCACGGCGGATGACTGGACAGCCGAAATATTCACTTGAAAATTGCCTGCAGTGTACATAAAATAGGGGAAATCAACGAGGAGCACATTGTCTTTGCACAGCTGTTCGACGTGCGCGGCATGGGCGTTGACAGCCGGGGCGGGCGGCAACGACTTTTGGGGGCGGGGTTGGTGTGGGAACGGGGGTAAACAGAGGCACGTCATCGCGTCGGCCCCAGCCATCTCCACCAGCCTCTCCATAATCCGCGGCCCCAGCCACCCGCCTCGCCCGCACCACCATTACCCACACCCACCGCCGGGTTAGCTCCCCAACTTCCGTCTGCATTCTTTGCACCTGCTGACTGACTAGTCTGCGTCCCTTTCGAAAACAAAAAAAATCCAGAGGTACTGTTCTGCAGCTCCACGTCCGGGCGCAGGCCAGACTATCCAGACAACAACCGAGCTCGACCACCCCGACCATCACTTCCGCCGCGTTGCCGTGCTGAGCACAACAACGCCCACTGCACTCGGGCTGCGGCTCCTTGCCTCGAGGCACCCATCCAATCCGCATCGACACCGCATCCTCAACACCGCAAAACCTCACCGCCATGGCGCCGCTCCCTCACCTCCTCGCCGGGCTGCTCCGCCGCGGCGCCTCGCCCGACGCGTCGCTCCCCGCAACCTCCACCGTCGAGGACGCGACGCGCCAGCTGGTCAAGCGGGCGACGCAGAGCGTCGAGTTCGGCAAAGGCGCGAAGCCGGCGTCGTCGTACAACAACCAGGGCTTCCTCGCGCTGTTCGCGCTGATCGGCGCCGGCATGGTGCTGGGGTCGATCTGGTTCTTCTTCTGGGCCAAGAACGGCGGCTTCAAGTGGCGCCAGGGTGACTGGGACGACTACAAGAGCACGGTGCTGCGCCGCAAGGGCCCGGACGGCCGCACGCTCAGCAACGCGACCAAGAGCACCAAGCTGGGCGGCGGCAGCGTCGTGCACGGCGACGGCGGCACGTACGGCGCGCCGACCAGCGTCGGCTACACCGACTCGAGCTCCATGGTCGACGAGAAGGAGGAGCAGCAGCGCCGCGCCGGCGACGGCATCCGGGGCGGCGGCGGCCGCCGCAACAAGCGCAGCCGCAAGGACAAGGACCCCGAGCTGGCCGACTACCGCCACGAGAAGGCCGCGCGCGTCGGCGGCCTCAACCGCCCGCACGACGGCACGCACTACGACTACTCCAACACCGAGCCGTCGGAGCTGGGCTCGGAGCTCTCGCAGCGGCCGCTCGTCAGGGACACCAAGCCCAAGGACAAGAAGGCCGCCAAGAAGGAGGCCGAGGCGCGCGAGAAGGAGCTGCGCAAGGCGCAGAAGGAGGCCACCAAGGTGCAGAAGGCCAAGGTGGCCGAGAACAAGAAGCGCGAGAAGGAGAAGGCCAAGGCGATGAAGAAGAGCAAGGGCAAGACGGACCGCTCCTACTCGCCCGCCGCGGCCGAGCCCGACTCGCCCGAGCGCCGCCGCCGCTACCACGACGAGATGACCGAGGTCACCGAGGCGACCAGCTACACGGGCGGCTACACCGAGACCGAGGCCTACTCGGACGTCTACACCAACAACGACAGCTCGTACTACTCGTCCTACCGCCCGCACGCCGAGGCCAACATCACGCGCCCCACCCCGGCCGCGCGCGCCCACGACCCCTCGTCCGGCTCGCCGCGCCAGTCCACCCACCGCCGCCGCAGCGCCTCGCGCTCCCGCAACAGCGGCTCCCCCCGTAAGCAGAGCCACAGCCGCCACCACTCGCGCTCCCGCCACGGCTCCCGCAACGACCTCGACAGCGACGTCGGCACAAAGGTCTACTCCCACCACATCCCCGGCCTGAGCAGCGGCCCCGCCGCCCCGACCATCGTGCCCGAGGAGAGCGTCAGCCAGGTCGGCGCCGCCGGCCGCAGGGGCCGCAACGTCATGGACGGGTACCGGCGCAGCGGCGTGAGGAGCAGGAGGGACAGCCTGAGCGATTCGGACTGAGGCGCACGCGAGCATGACTGACTTGACCATGGCCGATCACGACTGCGAACGAAGGCGGACTGGGCGGTTTCTTTTCTCTGTTGCTGTTCTCTGGGTACATAATGACAAACGACGAAACTTGGGAGGGGGGGAGGGCATTTCCTTGAGGTTTGGAGGCATGGAAGGGAAAGGACCGGAGGGTAGAGCAAGCGGGCGTTCAACGGATCTTGCCGTGGTTGCATTCAAATTGGCATTGACGACGACGATCGGTACGGAGTAGATGATCAACCCACATTCTATGACTGTTGTAAACTGAACCGAGTGTCGGGGGAAGCTTGGTATACTGTAGATATCCTAGGCATTAGCAATGCGAAATTTTCGACGATGAGGGATCAGAGCACAATCTCTCGTGATACCGGATATGCCGGTCGTCGCACAGCTCATGACATCAAGGAGAGAGAAAAAAAAAAGCCCCTGCCGCCTTACACGCTCGCCCTACAAACGAGAAAAATTGCAAAAAAGCCCAACACGGGACGATCCTGCACCTACTGTGTCAGATAAAACGACGGGGCGGGCAAGCCAAAGAAAAGCCCTTGCGGTTCTTCCGAGACCCCCGGTCCCCGAGGTTTGGGAGCTGTGGCTTTTCCTGGCTTTCTTTCTTTCTTTCAAACCTGCGTGTCTTACTCCTACTGCGGTTTCCCTTCCCAGGTACCCGTGTTGGCGATCGTTTAATTTTCTCCTTACATGATGCTTGCTGCGATTTCCCGGGTTACGATTGCCTTTGTGTAGCTCTAGTAGGGGGAAGCCTTATCCTGTGTCTTTCCTTCTCGCCCTTTTGCTTTTCTTCCTCGTGATTTTCCAAAACTCTCCGTCCGGGTAGGGACAGCTGGTGGCTACAGCGGTAGGGGAGGGAGGGAGGCTTGCCTTGCGACACCAGCATCTTTTTCTTTCCTTTTTTTCTTCTTTCCTACTCTTCCTGCAAGCTTTCACGGGTTGCCTCGTGTATCGTGTTCCCTCGTTCATCGAAGCGGAACGAAAAAGCAACATACCGGAACGACGCTGGCGGGAGGTGACAATTCCGGGGCCGCGGTAGAACGGCCGCAGTCCGACTGGATGCGCAAAGAAGGGCCATGCCGGGGCCCAGCTCTCCCAAGAAAAAAAAAAGAGACTGTGTGGAAGAGGGAAAGGAAAGAAAACGCAGGGAAAGCCCTACCCTCAGCCTCGGTCTCACGCCACTGACGGTTCTCAACCGGCGGCCAACCTCTCAACGCCAGATGCAGGAACCAAGGTACCTCTTCGGCCCCGCCTATCAAAAGTCGTGCGTCGTGCGTCGCATCTGGGCGCCAGACGCCATGCACGGTGCATGGTTGCGCGGTGCCATAAGTCGTGGCGACGCAAGCAGCAGCCACTCATTTCTCTTTTCGGTCAGCCT